>JARJCN010000170.1:0-42268 GCA_029282135.1 Mycena belliarum
TCTGATTTTTCCTCTGGCCAGTACTAGAGCTTCAACCTGTGGCATTCCAATGCAATTTGGCTTGCGCTCTGCAGCCTCTTTGTTCACAAGTTATGCTAAATTTCCTGTTTTCTTATCAACAATTGATCAATACAGCCCCATGCTTCGCGGCTCGGCATGAGAGCCCATGTGAACACCCTGATCCTTATCGATGACAGCTTCGGCTCTTCCTTATTCCCACCATTCTTTGGTTCAGTTTCCTAATTTGTCCCTCTAGCCGGTCCTAGAGACCCAGCCGGTGGGACTCTGACGCAGTTCGGCTTGCGTTCTGCGGCCTCTTTGTTCAAGAGTTATCCCAGATTTCATGTTCTCTTATCGAAAATCGATCTATACTGCCCCATTTGGCTGTCCTGCAGAGAAATCGTATAAAAGATGAGCTTTTCTGCAGTATTAGTCTGCAGTTCTCAAGTGCATCTCGCCCAGCTCTTCTAAAGAAAGAAACTACTTCCTTCTCTTGCTGCATATCTCCAGTTGAGCACCTTCTTCTGCTCTCATGATCGAGCTTTGCTGATGGAATTGTAGAACACAACCAGCAACATGCCCAGGGTAACCCGTTCATCAAAGGTATGCTCCAACCCTGAACCCGTCTCTTTGATTGAACCCATTTTCAGGCTCGTTCCGCTGAGCTTCCAATAGTATGTCCAACATTTTAGATCTGTATTTAGTCTGACACATACAGTATACCAAGGCTAGCAATGCACGCACCAAAGTCAAGGCAGTGGTGAGCCTTGAAACATTGTCAAATATTTATGTATACTCATTTTTTTCAAGGAACAACCCATCAAAAAGGTATTATATCATTTTGGGTACTGTGTATACTCACCAGTCCCTAGAAACCACGAGCAGGAAAGGAGCGCGAGCAGCCAAGCGTCAAAAAGGTACTTTATTTGTTCTCTGCACTGCATTTACTGACCAAGGCCCAGAAATCACGAGTGGCAGAGGAGCCTGAAGTGGCACCATACTCGTTGATTTCTGACCCAAGCACGGTATGTTACCGCCCCCTTTTTTCACCATTTTTTTTTTCAACTTCAACAGAGTCCCGACCTCGTTCAATCCCCGATCGAGTTTCCCAACCGCTCCAAGAACCTGCCCAAGATTTATGTTACAAACAACCGGCATCCTTTTTATGCCTTTCCGGAAACTCGCCATGGTCATGCATTCGTTCTGCTTGTAGATTTTGCAGACAAGCAGGCTCTTCAGACCATTCTTTTCCATGGATTCCAGGCTTCCATCAGTCGGCATCCAGACAAGCATGCAATGATGCATGAAGAGTCCAAACGTGCGCTTCATCCTCGTGTTTTCTGCCGCTGCTTACTGTATGCTCGCAGTCACGATTTATCACGACAAGGATGGTCTACTTATTCTTGGCCCCCACGACATTGCGCTCATGCGTGATTCCACGGGGAAAACCGACAACAATGGCAACCTGATTCCTACAAACGATATAATGGTTAATGTCGGGTTTGGAATGTAAGCATTGCCTTGAGTAATGATGCCGCAGGCACTGATCTTCCTGTTCAAAGTCAGGAGCTCAGTCAAGAGTTGTATGAATGTGCAAAGCAGCTGCGCGATGATCTCATCGGCGACCCGAGCATCAGCACAGCTGGGCCACCAACAACTGTCCAGTCCGAGGGGTCCACATACCGCACTGGTTCCACTGCGTTCGAGCGTGATTGGCGCTCCGATCCCATTGAGGGTACACAGCGCGCTATCCCAGTGTCAATCAGTGTCGAGCGTCCCAAGGGTGGTTTGCACGCACCTTCTGTTGGCAATAAATACAACGGTGAAGTTGATGCTGGACTCAGTCTCCGTCAGCGCTACCTAGCGGTGAGGTACCTTTCCAATCGGGGTTCTTTATTGCTAATATTGATTCACAGCTGTCTGCCGAGCTTTCTGCGCTCGGTCTTAAGTATGGGCCACCACATTGGGCCACGCTGTATGAGAACTGGGCCGATCTCATAAATGTGCCTCGAGTGGGGCACCGATCCAATCCTGGCTTCACCAACAATCAGTCGAATCAGGCGCGTCCGATCAAAAAAAGCTCTAGTGTGTTTTTTTCTTGTATCTGGTCCTCACCTCGTTCTAACGAGTCTTAGTTGTTGATGGTATACCTAGGAACATGGACGAGGTTGGGCCATTTGGCGGCACCCACCTTGATCAAGGCGACTGGATTGCGGGACAGAGTTTCCTCACGAGCCTCTCGTCTCTCGAGAACGGCAGCAGTCCTGGCCGCATGGTAATGGTCGAGCTTGGAATTGCGCGGGAGCTCCTTCCCTTCACTGCATTTTATATGAGTGGTCTGCGCGGCCATGCTGGCACGCAGCCTGTGTTCGATGACACTATTGAGGCTTCTGCAGACAAGCCAAAGCCTGCACTTGCTGAGGACATTCGCATCCTCGACATCGGATACATGTCCAGTGCGCTCATGGGCGGCGAGGGCCCGGTCGCACTTGCTGCTTCTACTTCAAAGAAGCTGCTCGAGGTTTCTATGGAGTTTCTCAATGTCAAGTCGGTGGTTGCTTTCATTCGGGTTCTGCAGCTCTAACCTGTCCGTAGCGCTGGGCAACCGGGAGCGGCTGTGCGCACCGAGCACGCCAATTACGCCCGGGATGGGCTATCCATTATTCCGCCCGAATCCCTGGCTGTCTTCTTGGGCCGTCAAATCACAAACCTTGCAGTTCAGATCGCATCACAGACCCTCCCAGAGCTCGATCTTCGAATTGCTCGAGACCAGATGCTGAGTAGCATCTCGTACAAGCTTCCCGATGGTACACGGCAGTCACTCGGGCCATGGCCACTTGGACCTGGCCATGCTCTTGGAGGTGTTGATCATCCGCATCCCGAGTCTTCTGATCCGCCCCCTTTCGGCAATGTTCCGCGCGCCGAACTCATTCAAGAGATGGAAAGGTATCAAGCGCACGTTGCACGTTCAATCCCGTGTGTTTCTCTTGCAGAATCCACCGGCTCTGTGCGTCTCTTTCCATGGCTTTCTTTCCACTCTGCTTTACTCATGTGCTGCATACAGAGGGATCCCGACTTTTTGGTGAATAAACCTAGTATTTTCAAGAGTTAGTCGCAACAATTACTCTATACCTGTCACTGATTTCGTTCAAGAAATCGCTGCAGGCGCAGCGCGGGGTGTGGACCCTTATGCTGAGTGTGCGTCATTCTTCTTCCAACTCTGTTACCCCTCCCTCACACTTGTCCTCAGCATCGGCAAAGCGCAAGGCAGATGGCGCGCTAGATTCACAGCCGCCCCGCAAGACCCCCCGCACTAAAGGAAAGGACACTTTCCTTGTGGCGCAAGTCCCAGAGCCAGGTCTTTTCAAGCGTTCAAAGGCCTATCAGCCCAAGGTAGCGGCGCGAGAGCCTGCTCCTGTTGCAGGACCATCATCTGCGCGCGCAGCTCCCAAGTCGACCTTCCCAGCTCTCTCCAAGGCTGCGGTGCAGGCTCTTCCCTCTCGTACGTATTGGGTTCTTACACGAGGCTATATGATCACTCATCTGAAATAGGGGAGAGCATGCGCACTGCATCCCACATTCAGTCCCAGGCTCAAAGTCAAGTCCGATGGGATGCAGGTGCGCTCACCGCTCCAGTTCCGGTCAGATTGATAACCAAAATAACATCAGCACGCGTCCAAGTCGACCGCATTTTTTCGCTCGCTAGCCTTCAGCGTGTTCACGAATTGGTAAAAAAGCAAATTCAAAACATCCTGAAGAAGACCGTGCTGAAGCCGGACACCGACGCTGCTACCAAGAGATTCAATGATGCGTGCTTCGAGATTGAAACCTCCCCACTCGGGGATGGTGCCCTCATTGCTGTTTCCTCCGAGATGCAGGTTTCCGCTGTCTACGAGTGGGATCTCGATGTCAATCAAGTCCTGGAAGCTTTCAAACAACAGCGGATAATGGCGATTCATGCCAAGGTTTTCAACTGGCTTGACGATCAGGTCACCCCATGCCTTGTCGAATTCACCCAAAACTTCCTTCTCAACCATCCTGCGTCAGATCACTGGCTTGATCGCACACTCCGACGCGTCATTTTCCACGAGCACACCCCCAAGCCCGTGCGCCTCACCGCCAGCGACTTTGTTCGTGATGCGAAGGGCTCTTCATACGTCGACAAGATTGTGTCGGAGGACACAGATCGTGCTGAAAAGTATGTTGCGGCGACCCGCAAGGTCGTCGCAGACTGGGTGGGTTTTGAAGCCGGGCAGAGCATATATAGCACCCGCGCCCGCTTTGCCTCCCACATCATTGACCGAGTTGGGCCCTCTGCCCTCTTGCTTCCCGACGTCTTCCGAGCATTCAGAAACCCAGATCGAGCGCTTACTGGGGGAACGCACCAGACCAAGTCGATTCCGTTCAACTCTCTCGATGAATGGACGGCTGTCCTTGAAGCCCATCCTGTTGCCATTCCGTCTGCGGCCTTCAGCAGCCGCGGCACACCCCAAATGACAGCTGAGCGCCAGCTTCTGCTTGACATATCTGCGTCTTACGAGTCTATTCGAACCCATAAAAAATTCCCAGCTCCACCAGCAGCGCGCCCCATCGTCACACCAAAGCCCGAGAACATGCTCAAGTTTCTCCTCCTCGCGTACAGTCTCCTTCCAGACACCCCTGGTCAGCCCCCTCGCCTTCCGGACAATCCCCCGTCACCCCTTGGCCTTGACATTTTAAATTTCATCATGAAGAATACCGACCATCGTCTCCCCTTCCGCTGTGACGCCTCGTCTTACATTCCCATGTGCCGTCCTACTGGTCCCCTCCACCCATCGAATATTCGCACGCTTCCTGGCTTCTACAGCTTACTTCAATGGCGGATGACCACATATCACTCCCCATTCGTCCTCAGCCATCCCACCAATCTCTTTGCGGATCACGAGGCCTTCATGCACGCTGTTCAGGGTTACAACAAGGCCGATTATGTCCTTGACGATGCTTATGGGGGACGCGCTCAGGTCACACGGAGCCGGAACTTTGAGGCTCATTCGGAGCGCAACTGGCGCAATGCTCAGGTCGAGGCCAACCACTCTTGGCTTGTTGCTGAGCCCGCTGAGAAGGCATCGTACGCTCAGCTCTGCACCATCTTGCAGGGCAAAGACGAATCCAACAAGAAAGAGACTGCCTTTCCTCTGTGTGGTGTTTTGACCGCTCATCTCATCGCGTCGGATTATGCTGATGCGGGGATCATAGAGCCAGCAACGGTTGACGAGGTGGCACAGAAGATAGTTGACATTGATGCGGGAGCTGTGGACGGCCTTCGCGCGCTCGACTACTTCCACGATAGCAGCCCGTTCGGACACCATGCGCGCAACGGGTTCATTGACCTCTACAGATATCTCGACACTGAACTCCCTGCTCTTGTCAAGAAGCGCATGCAGTTTTCCCCACACATGCTTGAGCACGCGCTCTGCAAATACAAGCGCATCATGAACGAGCCTGCTTTCCACGCGTACTTTATTCCCACTTACTTCTCTCAGTCATTCTACAAGTAGATTTTGCTGTGGTGTCCTTCGAGTATCTTTGATTTCCATCCAAATTGCATTTTGCAGCGGTTGCGCAAACATTATGTAAGCATAGAACCGTGGTTATGTGGTGATGTCATCACAAAAAAATCAGACAAAAGTCACTGCAGACTTCGTTTTCTGCTGTCCGAGCTCGCAAAGTACTGTGCCTTGGACCAATCTTGCAATGCCAGGGCCTGTTGCCTCTATTTGGGAGTCACACAGGTTGTTACCATACATTTTGGGCGTAGTACTTTCTTGGTGTGCCTATAGTCCAAGCTGTAGTCCTTTATTTTTATTTAAAAGATGCTACAGCTCGAGAGCAAGATCATACGTACATAATTCATGCATAAACCCCCAGGTAGAAGTTCAGGTTTGATCCATTCAGAACACCAACATTTTATCTGTTCCTAAAACGGAAAGTTCCGAAAAAGGAACTTATCCTCCTGCACGCGCGATGCGCGCAAAATTGCCCCAGCGGCCATAGATTGTACTCCGTGTCCTTCAACTATTTCAACTGATGGGCTGGTCCGCTCTCAAGCTGAGTTGAGCTTGACTCAGGGTAAGTAAGTCTCGGTGGTTACAGATTTGCAGATAGAAACTTTATTTCGTTGCGCTACGGACGTTGCCGTAAGCTGCCCACGCTTGCCCTGTTCCGCTCTGCGTATCACACCAGCCCGCGCTTGCTCAGTTCTCACGACGAACACAAGCGCGGTTACCCTAACTTGCTTCCACTTCAATGCCGGATGCAACTGTCCCACCCATCTCATCTTGCGTGGCAATCATCCTCCTATCACAGGAAATCCGGACAGAATCCGCCCAGTTTAAAGTTAGACACTGAACAGTTTGAAGTTAGACACTGAATCGAAACCTGATAAGCGTCACACTGTGACGACCGCTGACAGCACATGTCGTCCCTCTGCCACCGTGGTCCTGGAGCTCTCGCTTCCTGCGCACCCCTACCGCACGCGCAAACGTGTCGCCGGCGCCGCCCGCCGCCCTCGCTTTTCATCTCACACTGCCCCCGCCGTTCCTCGCTCGCCCTCGTTCGGTCCCACCTATCATCCGCCCTCGCTCGTTAGCCCGGCCCCCGCGTCTCGCTCCCTGCGCCCTCGCCACCACTCCGCCCACTGCCGGCCCTTACCACGAATTTGAGCACCCTTAGCCCCGCTCGTTTGTCGGCGGCCGACACGTCACAGCAGGGTGCGTTACAGCGTGCCCGCTCGCCTCGGAACCACTCATCCTCGCCGTCCAGCCAGCTGTTTTGACGCCCCTGCCCAGGGGACGTATCGCCCGCTCGCACACGCAAATCGTGTTGCCCTCACCCTGTCCGGCGCCCGCTGTCCACGTCGCCGCTGCCACGTCGCCGCTTCCATGTCCCGCACGCGCAAGCTACGACCTGCGGTCAGCGCCGGACCTTCCACCGCTCCCACATCGCGTCGGCCACCCCGCCCCGGCTCTGCTCTTCAAAACGCTGCGTCCACTCGCGGACCAACGCGGCCCAGCACATCCCCTGTGTCCTCGCAAACGGCGCAGGTCCGCGCCCGCGTGCGCGCCGCCCGTCCCCGCCTTCGATTCCGCTGCCACCACGCCCATGCGCCCCGTGTCCACAACCACCCGCTCGCCATGCCGCGCGCACAGACTCGCCTGCGAATCCGCGCTCGAGGTGCGCGCGCGGCTCGCGCATCGCTGCCCCGTCATCCCTGCTCGCCGCCTCCTGTTCCCCTTCCCCGTCACGCGCGATGGTTGCCATCGCCGCGGGAGCGCAACTTGCGCCCCGTCCACGGGCCAACTGCCGCTGCCGCTCTCGTACTCGAGGACGTCTCGAGCTCGTCTCGGAGGTGGCATGTGCAACCAAAAGACGAGAAACAAGTCCTCCCCGCGCGCGCGACCGACGCAGTGGCCGGAGGGATGCGCGGTACGCCGTACCTATGCCGAACTTGCGGATGTCGAGGTGGGCGGGGGAACGGAGGTGGGGGATGCGGCGCCGGCGCACAACGTAGGGGATGTCGAAGCGGGTACGTCGCGCCTTCCCATCGGCGTAGCTGCTGCTGATCACGCCGAGGCAGCTCGCTGGCGACCGCCCGCTGTGTCTGCCCCGCCGTGCTGCATGTACGTCGGTCTGGCGCCCACGTTGGAGTCAGTCTGCTCGTCGCAACGCTCCGCAATCGTATCTCGCTGCTATGTGACCTCTTGCGCGCGGGACCTGGGTGCGCTGCGCTCGCGCGCTACAGCTCCGCGCCGCCTGCACACCTTCACGATCCACCCCGTGGCAGCTCCCGCTCGTGCCGTCGAAACGCCCCGCTGCCGGAACGCGTTGCTCCGGCTCCGCCGTCGACTGCCGCGCATCGGGTAATTGTGTTCCGGCCTCTTACCTCGTCGGATGCGCGCACTAATCCTGACCGCGCTACTCACGCCGCCGCACCAAGTCAGGGCACCAACTTCCGCGCGCAACTCTCGGGCTAGAGCCAGCACGTCCGTGCGCTGTGTCCCACTCTGATGCACGGGACCACCGCAAGCGCTTGTCCCCTCCGCGCTCTGATCCCGCGCGCGCGGCGCCGCTGCTCCCCTCCGCTTTGAGCGGGAGGTCGGGTGGGCAAACGCCGCCCCGGTGGCGCGAACTCTCTCGCGAACGGGACGCCCACCCCGCCCTCACAAATCCCGTCCCGTGCGCCTCTACGCGTGCTGCCGCTCATCGCTGTGTTCCCTTGCGCGCAACTCGCGCGTTCCATCGCCCGCGCCTATCCGCTCCCGCGCGCCTGTCCCGTCCGGCCCGAATGCGTCCCGGCAACGCCGCCGCCCTCGCTCGCAGCGCCGCACGTCGCCGCCGCAGCATCTCCGCCGGGCGCGCAACCATCTACCAAGGTATGATGATTTACTTATTACATCCGATTGTCGACTTACCACTTCAGTGAGGTACACTACATCCAAACATCAACCCTCGCCGCAAATCCATCTCGCGGGCGCGGGGGACTACGTGACCCTCTTATCGCCACTCCTGTTGGACGTGCTGCCACGAGCGCGCGCGTTCCTGCCCACGAGGCTGCTCCTCGTAAGCGCTCGAATTGCATCAAGTAGCACACGTAGGTACAATGAACGCACTCAGTTTTTGTGTTGCGCAGTGCACCAGCTCTGGATCCCCGTCCGACTTGCACGGGTAGAATGGATAAAAGCGCCAGGCCTTGTGAGCTGTGCGCGACTATGCTCCTGAAGAAATCTTTAAGCTTAAGCAGTACTTATTGCATCTTCTGGGTTATTACCTGACCAGTGTCTCGCCCAGGTGGGCTATCGCTGGTCCAATAAATTGAACACTGGGTGTAATCTATTTTTGCAACCTTCTTTGGCACTCGTGGTGATTCCGCGCTGACTTACTGGCAGCCTCTCTGGCGCTCTTTCCCTCATCCCCTCCGATTTCGTCCAGCGCCTGCGGACGAAAGGACTTCGTGGAACACGCACTCAGCAGCTCGATATTCTCGAACCTCGACGATGCGGATGCCTCTGCTCCCATTCCGAACTGCGCTGTGTGTCTCTAGGAATTCTTTTGGCTCTGTACCGCGGCTAAACCTCAGTACTTTACTGGGTGCACGATCTGTGATATTTCTAGCGCCCACCTTTGGTAACTGAAAGTAATGCGGTGAACGGTTCGCAGTGGCTGCGGTTAAGCGCTCCACGCTCGATTCAGACTGTTTATTGATTACTTCAAAAATGGTTTCGCCTGGAGCCCTGTTTGTTGGGTTCCGGGAACTTTAGATACCCGGACGTTGCTCAGACGGACTCGGCCAAGCACTTCTACAAACCCACTGCCGCCCCTTACCGCGCATTTGGGCGCCCTCAGCCCCGCTCGTTCGTCGGCGGCCGGCACATCACAGTAAAGTGCGCTACAGCTCGCTTGCTCCCCTCGCGCTCACTAGACCCCGCTGTCCAGTCCGCGGCTTCGACGCCCCCGCCCAGCAGATGTATCGACCGCTTGCACACACCAATCGCATTGCCGTCGCCCTGTCCGGCGCCCGTTGTCTACGCGGCCGCTTCCGTGTCCCGCGCGCACAGGCTACAATTACCGATCCGCGCGTGTCCGCCCGCCGCTCGCACACGGAGGGCCAGCATCCGCCCACGCCCCGCTGCTCAAGGTGCCCGTTAGTTTTGCGCGGGCGGCCGTCCTGGCGCTGCGCCCGCCTGCGCATTGTCCACGCCTCCAGAGCGCCCCGCCACCCCGTGCCGCGCATCCAGACTCGCCTGCGAATTCGCGGCGCGATGTGTGCGCGCGGCTCAGGCTCCGCTGCCACATCGTCGCCCACGGCCCCGACTTCTACTGCTACTAGAGTGCGCTGCACCACCGCCGCTCTCTCTCACAATTCAGCGCTCAACCACGGTGTGTACCCACTCCGAAACCTACCTATCTTCTGACATGTTCTAGACCCATAGCACAGTTCGCCGACTAGGCGCCGCCCCCCTGCCCCTTGGTGCTAACACAAATCCCCGAAAGGCGCCCGCCTGTGTGCATACATGCCTGCGCGCCTCGGCGTCACCCTCGCCCGGCACAACGACATGGCGCTAGAATTGCGCGCAGAGCCCGCGCGCCCGCGCACGACTCCCATCCCTGTGCCGACGGTGTTTGCTCACCTGCCGCTGTGGCATGGGAACCTCGCGCGCGGGTTGCCCGCGCTCGGCCTCGTTCCCCTCCGCGACACCGAGTCTGTGACCCCGCTCGCTTTCAAGTGTCAGCTGATTCGACCTGTGTCAGCAGCTCTCTGCGCATATTCTTGTGTCGTCAGAAGCTTAGGTGCCGCTTACTCTTGTAGCAATAGTTCCTGCTGGACCTCGTCCGCGCGCTCCCTCGATTGCGCTGATCAATACACATTCTGACTGGAAGTCGTGGATGGTCAAGTTTATGAATTGGTTACAGGTAAAGCGGGTCATTCTAGCGGCCTTTAAATCTCAATGCGCATCCCCGGGCTCGCATCGATCCGAACAACCTAATGTGTCATATAAACTCCCTACAGCAGAATGGGTGGCGAGCAGCCCTAAGAGCTGTCATTCTTCTCGCCAGTGCTCTTTCGTGCCTTCTTAGCAGGTGGTGGCGCGCTGTCCCTATCCTTTTGCACCTTCACCCGCGAGCTGCGCCCGCGCTTCTTCGCAGTGGACCCAGAGGCTTCGGCCTCACCAGTTGCCTCGCGCACCGGGGCCGATACACTCTGGACGCCGGCCGCAATCCTTTGCGACTGGTTCATCCAGAATGCCTTGATCAGGTCTGGTGCGTTTCTATAAGCAAAAACAGGTCAGAGGCAGCAGCTGCCTTAGGGAGACAGGCGCACACAGCATCTTCCTCGTCCACCCAGCTATTGTGGGTATCGCTGTAGTTCTTCCACTTGACGAGATACCCGAGTCGATTAGTGGCCTGCGGCGGGGTGAGGAGACCGGGGGGGCAGCGGGAAGAACTGCATTACTTACTGTGTCTTTTCGGGCATCTAAAATGGCTTCGATTTCATATTCGTCCCCCTCCTCATCATCCCTGTCGGCAGGTAGGGCAGGAATCATTATCGCAGCTGTCGCACAGTGTTCGGGAGCACAGGGGCACAGCAAAGACAGGCCAGAATTAGCCTGGCAGCAGATGATGGGGGGAAGAAACAGGATGCAGCTGATAGATTGTGCTCCTTTTGAGTGCTGATCAAATGATCTAGCCATATGGAGCAAAGAAGCGGGCAGGGCAGTAGAACATTCGCGAAAGAAATTTCGAGCCCCAATCGCAGCCCATGTCTAATTTTACTATCATTGATCACAGCTTCTGCCTTTCGCTTCATCTTCAAGAATTAGCCCCGAATATTTGGGGCAGCATTGTGTTACAGTCAATATATGTGGACATTTTTGCTTATCAGTGAAAAGGTGGATATGAGCAGGGTTTAGTACATGGATGTACAGTGGCATTGTTACTATAGTAGCCTAGTGGTTTGATTGTCGAGTCCCTGCACTGAACAAGGCGGGGGTAAGAGAGTCTGGAGGTCACAGGTTCGAACCCCCCCGTAAGCATATTTCTCTGTACTCTTATTTCATGTTTGTCCTCGTGTTTTGTTTTTCTTTCCCTTTTGCAGACACAAGTATTCCGCCTCAAATTTAATATGAATCGATAAGTGCGGATAAGATCACAGAGACGAAGGAAATCACACAACTAGATGTACATGCAGACCGTTACACATTTACAGTATCAACTGATTTTGAACTTATTCTCATAGGTCCTATACCACTTCCCCAGTAGATTCCGGCCCAGCTCCTTCCCCCGCAACCACTGATGGTGCTTCTCTTGCTTTGCTGTATGCATCAAGAACGCGCATGGAGAAGGGTATCGTGCAGCCTCTGCTGTGAGCGCCGCAGAGCCGCGTAGTTCCGTGTGCGGACTCGGGGTGGAAGGCCAGGAGGGTGCGCGCTGCAGTTTTAACCCTGACTTTGAGGGAAAGATCGACAAAATTTCCCCCGCCCCCCTGTGGCCAGAGGCTGGGGTCCTCCTTTATGATATCTGCTAGTGTTTCTCCGCGGCTGGTGGTGGCTGCCTGGCTTCTGGTGCTCATCCGGGGTGCAGCACTTGAGACGCGGGGCCGAAGCGGGGGTGGGTCAACACAGTGTTCTACCGTCCATGAGAGGCACCATTTTGCATAAGCGGGATCAATGTGGGACTTCCTGTGATACAGGGTTAGTCCGGATATACAGATTAGAGCATGGAATCTACGCTGAATAATCCTGTGACAAGAATCCTTCCGCTGGTGGGCGCTCAACTTCGGGAAAACTATATTCGTCCTCGCCGATGAGAAAGCGGTAGCCTTGTCCTAAAAGAATGTAGTTTTCAGATATGTAGCTGCACGATGAAAGATTTGCGGGCCTTCTTCGACTTGCCGGGTTGCCATGCGGGGAAGGCCCGCTGCGTCTAGACATCCTTCAATCTCGTCCATCACATCAGTCGGCAATAGAGCTTTGCAGAAGCCCCAAGTAAGAGCGATTGCAGCAATGGCATCTTCATCGTGCATGGCTGCTGCAGTCTTATCCAGTTTCTTTGTGTAGCTCTTGGCAAGACCAAAAACGCGGGCATGGTGTGGTCCAGCATTCCAGCCAAGCTGAACAATGGCCCCTGGATCATTTGGCTAGTGGCTGACATTAGGCCGCACAAAATTAGGTGGCCAGAAACGCACCCGGACATTGCGGCGCTCATTGCATGCTGTCGCAATAACATCGCCCAGCCAGCCATAGAGTTCCTGAGCAAAGGGCGAGTCGCTTCCAACTTCTCTGAGCACCACTAGCTCTACAGAGAAAGCCCCCTCGGCTGAAAATTTATGAGCAGGAGCTACAGCAGTAGACACAGATAAATACACTGATCACTGAGAAAGATAACACATTCATCAATGCTGACATCCAGGAACCCATGGTCTTCATCGATGATTACATCGGGTTCAGGTCGGCATTTGGTGTCCGAAAGTACTTTGCGGAGTGGACAGTGCTGTGCTGTCCTCTCGCGCCAAATGATGCGGGGGTTTTCAAGAGTTCCAGCAGGTGCCGCAGATTGGGTCTCAAGAATTTCTGCTACTGAACGGGGTTTGGTACTGAATCCCAGACCCCTTATCTAGCGTCTTGTTAGCACAAAACATACAAAAATCGGCATCTTACCAGCCTGCGTTTCTCCCGGTGACCAGCAATACCAGCGCGCAAAGTCTGCTGATCGTAGGCAATAAATTCTCTGATACGAGCGCAGGCATGAGCAAGTAGTGGGTGGGTGTCGGGTTCCATTTTGGTACTGATAAAATTTAGGACCATCGGCAGCTGGGGAGATAATCAGTACACCGATGTAGGTCAGAGGACAATTGGCCTGCATCTTTTAGGACAGGATAAATATTCTGTATCTCTCCAAACAATGCCGAGAGCTCGTCACTGCCTGGGGCAGCATCAATGAGCTGTTGGAGGAAGATAGGGTCGGCTAGCTTGTCCATAACTAGATACAAAATATGCGACAACTGTTATCGGCTTGGCTGGAGAGGAAGTGATTCAGACCTTTTTTTTTCTGCGCAGCTTTTGCAGCACTTGGTGCCATGGCAGGTGGAAACTGGGGGGGCGAACAGTGCGGTAGCAAGTGACGCTCTTCTTAAGCTCTCTGATACGGCGCTCAAATTAGCCTCTCGTCATGATCGGACTATTATAACGCCTGATATCATTGGCAGATAGTAGAGATTCTTATACTCTATTCAGTAGCAGCACATGCTTCCTTCATGCATGAGGCTTCGGGTTCACACCATTGACAGATCGCATCCAGAGATGTCCATCAGAGCGGTGGGTGATTGTTCGTACCACTGTGCACGGCCCCGGAGATGGTGGTCCAGCGCGCGCGGGCCGGCTGCTGCTGATGTTCCTTGCTCGATCCGATTGTGCTTCAGATTTTAAGACAGGTGCCAAATCAATACCCAAATAGTGCTGTCGTCTCGATGTCAAAAACGAGGAACAAGGCTTCCTCGCGCGCGAGATCGGTGTGGTGGCCAGGAAACCGAACATCAGAGACGCGGGTGGGTGTGGACACCGTGCACTCTAGAGCTACTCCCTTCTGTCACCGTTGTTTGTGCCCGGCATCAGAATCTGGGTAGAAACACAGAATATTCGGCATTAAATCACTTTTTCTTTTTCGCAATCCAAGTGTAATGTCCTCAATGGGCAGGGAGTCATTTCGCGGGTACATTCAAACTCTGGGATTGAAAAATGGGTGCCAGTCGTCTCAGTCACACAGAGAGATTCAAGGAACTCTAGTTCGTCGGCCTGCTGATCCCATCTCGGCAAGTGCCGAAGTCACGTGACAGCCTCGTGCGATCAGATAAAAGATCGATTTCGATTACTTCCCCTCTTTCATCCTGACCACCACCACCGATGGCCCCCGGAAATCACTACCCAAAGCTGAACAACAAGGTATGTATCCTCTACCTACCTAAGTCCCACAGCCCTCAGTCCCTTTTCGTCCTGTAGGAACTCTTGGAGGCCAAAGATACAATCGACCTATTGGCCGAGAAGGCCATGACGCAGGTTCTAGATCCCGACGAGAAGAACAGCATCCGCCAACTCCTAAAAAGAATCATGGCCCATGCCAAAGGAAAACAGGATGCTGAGGCGACGCAGGCCATCGACACAATCTTGGAACAGCTCACCCAGGGCAACCTCATCAGTGCCAGCGATTGTGCCAGCCTGCGCACAGCTGCCCCTTTCGTCCCCGACTTCTCTCAGTCCCCCGAAGACCATGACGCTTGGCTTGCCGAGATGGCCGCAATCAAGGTCGCCTCGTTCCAGCCCCGCTCCCCGGCCCCTGTGATGACGGCGAGCCCAGCCGAAGTCGCCCTTCGCGAGGAGATCCTCGCCATCGGGTCCCAGTCCGGGACCACTCGCGACTTCTTGACAGCCCTGGGCGACTTTGCCAAAGAACTTGGCACTAAGGTCTCGGTGCGCCTGTTTTTCTATTGTTTGCTTTTTTTATTTTCTTGTTTTCTTATATGATTACAGATACACCGGAATCCCATTATGTGGGATGCTGCCCGCAATCGCAAGGCTGGCGCCGCCTTTGAAGCTTATGGTACTATGTCGTCGCTTGCGATTACCCGCCCCCCCGGCTCCACTATGACCCTGGCGCTGGTCATCCCATGGACCAAGTCGCCTTGGGGCCTCTCTGACGCAGAATTCCTCGCACAGGACTTCCACGCAGTCGTATTCGCTATAATCTATCCTTCGGCGCCCGTCCTCCCTGGGGTGCCAGGGAAGGCGCTACTCATTGCAGATCCGAACATTGTTTCCGCCGACGATCCTAACCCTTTCGACACCCGCCTCAACACCCTCCTGGGGGTCAAGAAAATGCCCGTCCACAAGTTCGTCAACTTGCCTCGCCAGGAGCGCAACTCCGCCGGCATCTGCCTGACGCTGGCCCTTGAGTGGATGGTCGAGATGGTCATCAAGGGGTTTGAAGTCACGAGGGATGAGAATGGGGCTGTTGTAGCGGTTGAGAATTACCGCCAGCTGTAGATTCGATTACTTTGGCCTTATGTTCTGCACGAACTTCGAATTTTTTGTTCTAAGAATCCAAGCTGTGATCCTTTATTTTTATTTAGAAGATGCTAGAACTCAAGAGCAAGATCATACATACATAATTCATACATAAACCTCCAGGTAGAAGTTCAGTTTCATTCAGTTTCGATCCATTCCGAGCACCAGCATTTTATCTGTGCCTATAATCCCAGCTGTGATCCTTTATTTTTATTTAGAAGATGCTAGAACTCGAGAGCAAGATCATACATACATAATTCATACATCAACCCCCAGGTAGAAGTTCAGTTCCATTCAGTTTCGATCCATTCCGAGCACCAGCATTTTATCTGTGCCTATAATCCCAGCTGTGATCCTTTATTTTTATTTAAAAGATGCTACAACTCGAGAGCAAGATCATACACACATAATTCATACATAAACCCCCAGGTAGAAGTTCAGTTTTGATCGATTCAGAACATCAACATTTTATCTGTTCCTAAAACGGAATGTTCCCAAAAAGGAAGATATCATCAATATCAGGCCAAAAGCGGAAGGTAGTGGTTCGTCAAAATGGAAAATGAGTCTGAGTTCCGTCCCGAGGAATATCGGTGACTGTATGTGCTTGTTAAACAGTAATTTATAGGTGTTACACCGTACATTACAGTCTATTAGTGGTAGGACATCCCCACCACTCCATAAGACGGTATGCATTAAGATGGCGCGAACCACCTGCGGAATTGAAGTTCTCCTGGATGCACGTCACGCGGGCACGGGCACGTCGATCATTTTCTGCTGTATCCCAGACCAACCCACTAGCCCCAGGGGCAACAGTAGACGCAGCGAGGTAAGGGAGAGCGTCAATTTTACCCACAGTCAACTGGGGGGTGATCACTTCTAGATGTCCGAGGATGCGAAGGAATGAGCGGGTCATTGCATGGGGTGTCATCCGGAAGGAACGAAGGGCGCCCTTCGAACGCTCCTCAAGCATACAGTAAATCTCGACTGTTGCCCTGAAGGATAGTTCGTCGACACAGTTGTCCACCAGTACATAAAGATTCTGGAGTTCCGGAACGATGTCCTTTTCGATCAGTGCATGCAGCACATCGTACAGAGGTGATGCCTCGCCCAGAGTAACGACGAGTGTCGTGATTTTGGGGCAGAACACTAGCAATTTGGGCGAGGGTTTAGAGCCCGTGAGGGTGAGTTTATGCAATTCCGGCTCGGAGCCTTCCATGAAGAGCTTGAAATTGAATAGAGCATCATCTTCCCACTCATTGTCGTCGTCGAGGATGAGTTCCTCTAGAATTGGAGTGCAGATGGTGGTGAGGAACAGGGTGCCAGGTGCGACGAGGCGAACAATGCTTTGCACCAGGGTAGCACATTTTGGGTAGCGTGGGACCCCTGCAGGATTGGAAGCCACGTTCAGGTATTCAAGTCTGCGGACTGCCTTCAAGGCGGGGTAGAGCTCTGCAGACCAACTGGTTGTAAGTCGGGTGATGTCTGCAAAAGGCAGAAAGAAACAGGCGCGGAGGAGGGTCGGCAGAAGGTTGAGATGGATGAGGGATGGAGTGTCGAGAAATATATTGGCGTATTCGGTCTGCTTGTTTGAGGCTATGTTGAAGCTCAAGTATCGCAGGGCACCAAGGCGACCCTTGATCTCTGCCAGAACAGGCATCAGGGCAGGGCTCAATTCCAGGGTAGCCTCGCCCCAGAACTCTGCCCGACTGCACAGCATCTGCAGCATAATTTTGTCCTGCTCTATGTGCCTCCCCCCACCGCCCCGGAAAAAAATGTTCAAGGGGCTATCTCTGCGCGGACACAAGTGAGCAACAAGCAAAATGACTGCATGACTGTGGTAGACGCACCCAGCCCGCTCGAGCTGTAGCTTCAAAGCCAGCGCCCGTCTTTTCAAAGTTCTCAACGAACATTGCCGCATTTCGGTGTCCACATGAACCTCAGTCCAGCATAACGGACTGTCGCGAATCTCTTGGGTTAAAGAACTGCAGACCTAGAGGGTGATCAGTCTGTGCCCACGTTTCGACAGCGATAACCTACTGTGTAAAGTGGCAGGTTGTACCCCGCTGGCCCTACCTGGCCGGTCGGTGTGTACGGTATGGAATGGTTGATCACAGTCTTGATCATTTCTGGCGAGAATGTGCCTGGAAAGCTGAATGACGGTTAAGATTAAGAAGTGTATAATATCAATCAGGCAGCTTACCCTCGGAATAAGAAGGCTGACATCGGCACAGGATGCGCTATAGGGGAGTCTGCGACAAGCGTGCTCTGTGAGGACAAAGTGGCGACGCTCGTAGAGCCAGCAGTAGCTTGGGAGGAGGAGGGAGAAGTAGACATAGGAGTGACTGAAAGATCCAGTGCTTGGCTGGACCCTTTTATGCAGAATCAGATCTTCAGCGGCTCATTGGACCCACTAATCTGGTTCACAGGGATGATTTATTTGATGCGGCAATCCGCACGGCACCACTTTTATTTTCATGTATCACTCATCAATATCGGATGTATCCGAATAGATCTCCCGCACAAGCCGGAGCATTTCCGAATCAGGATAGCGACCCTGAAACTAAATAGAATTTCAGTCCTGCGCTTGGATCTCACAGCCGATAGACGCACAATTAGCCAACTTGTGTTGCGACCCAGTGTCTCATCGTGGTTCACGTCCTCGTCACACGATTCTGCTCGAACTCCTCACCATAAGCAAACACGCCACTGCGTTGAGAGCAAGACTCACCAGATGAGTGGGCTTCCAGTTGCTGCCGAATGCGAGGTACTCTGGCGCCTGATTTTCTGTACCATTTCTTCTCTCTCCTTGGGCGCCGTCCTCCCCCCGGGCCAGGCTCTCCGCTTCTGTCGTTGCGATGACGCATGCTGTGGTTGAGTGCAGCTGATTGTGTTTCTAATTGTTCTGCGCAGCCCTGATATTATAACTGTGGACTTTCTCCATTTGATATGTTCTGATACATATACTAGAGCCGAGTTGAAAAGCAGTTTCAATTTCTCGCTACTCTTGTTCCCTAAAACATGGCCCCTCGGTTCGGCTTTGCATCACGAGTGGTGTGTCTGAATTCTTTTGGGGCATTTCACACGGATTCTAGATTATGGGAGACTGCGATGAACCTTGCTCGCCAATAACTGTACCCAATCATGAGTAAGAGATATAATTTCCCATCGACCCATTAATTAATCTAGGGTGAAACTGTGCCGGAGCACATGCATCCATAAACAGCAATAATGACCGGTTATTATGGCCGCTTTTTGGCCGTTCACCCCTGGCTGTGACTATATCAGCCCAGCAACTGGGCATTCCAGGTGCCGAGCTCCGGTTTGACCTACAACAAAAATGGGTAGGGGAAATCAGACATGTGCAGAGCAAGCGGACAGTAAGTGTGCAGGGAGATCGGCCAAATCATTATGTAAGCATATAACCACGGTTCTGAGGTGATGTCATTGCCAGTTGTTTCACAACACTTTTAGTATCCACACCTCAAATGCCAGTTTCAAGTTACGGAAAACAGAGCATGAGTATGTGCAGTATGTTGCAGTGGTTCCATGCAGTGGTTGGAAAGAAAGCTCCCAAGCCATGCTTAATCGAGGTAACCGAGTGGCTGTGTCATGTGTCGGTTGAAGCATTTTGTGTTTTTCCGACAGCCGGTTGCATTGGCAAAAGTTCAGGATTTAAGCGGGGCTTTTGCCGTGTATTTGTAGAACTTTTTCTAGTTTCGGGGGTCACTTAGCGAGGTAACCGAGGGGCTGTGTCATGTGTCGGTTGAAGCATTTTGTGTTTTTCCGACAGCCTTTGCCAGAAATCCATAAAAGAAACTTGCTATGTCTGCAAATGCAGAACAGGAACAGAGATTGTAATAGCCACTACATATTTTCCGATCACCAGCGGCAGCAGGCGGCTCGCCAGATGTGTCTGTCATTCAATTTCAGCACTACTGCATACGAAATTTAACTGACCAGAAGGGTATAGAATATCCCTGCCCTGAAGATAATTCAATCTGGGTAATGGTTTCAGGGGCCAACAGAGGTCCACACCGCAATCACGGAAACACCGGAAGTTAAACAGGGCTCCGCTGTTCCCGGAACCCCGTTTCATGATGGTGAACGCGTACTCTGCAAGGGTTCAAATGCAGAGCTTGTGCCAGTTTGGTGTTCCCTGTCTGAAACTCCGCTTTTTGCCTGCTTCAATGTCTTCGAATTCCACTACCGCTCTCCCTGCCCACAACCTTGTTGACATGCAGCTCGACTCCGATGGGTTTGTCCACGGCACTCCTGCGGACTGGAAGACAGTCCTTGTCCGTCCTGAGCCCTGTCAGGTGACAGTTGAGCGCTATGCACGTCTCACTCAAATCGGGGAGGTCTATGTCCCATTTGCCCACTTTGTGCCCCACGAATTCCAGCGCGTCAAAAACGAGGCCCACGTCCAGTCTATTGCGGACAGTATTCTCGGCGGCACCGACCTCATCCGCTACAACCCCGTCTTTGCTGTGGCGGAGACCGTTCCAGTGGCCAAGGAGCGCCATGACGAAACTCATTTCATCAACGCTGATGGTTCTCCCACCACTTGTGTGCTCCTTTGCGGGAACCATCGTGTGAACAGCCTCGAAGTAATCTCCCATACCAAGGATGATCCAACCATCGGATGGCTTACTCGTGTTCATCATCCATGTGCGTCATTAGCCTTTCACATTTGCCTATTTCAAACCCCTTGGTAGCGTTTCTGCAGGTCCTGCACAAGGATCATATCCGCCGCTTCATTCATGCAGACAACTATGTCCCCGACAGCCTCCTTGCCCAGAGACCCGGCTCAGTTCTCTCGATGTTCAAAGGCGGGCTCGAGGCTTTCAACCAAGCATGGAACAGTGATTCTCTTGCTGAGATAGATAGGGAGGTTCCGCGGCTTGCGTTATTTGCTGGCTCGCTCAGCCGCCATGTCAATGGGAAATGGAAGCTTGCGCTCCGCATGCTTGGCCGTCACCGCCTCCTCATCGGAATACTTCATCGTCTCTTTGGGATCCCAGGCACGTTTGCCCATATCCGGGATGACCATCTCGTTACCTTCCTGTGGAACATTGCCACACTTGGTGTCGGTCTCGAGATGACCACTTATATTGCCCTCATTCACCTTCACCATGCACAAAACGCTCTGAACTTCCACTACTTGGACGATCCGCTTCATCCATTTGGCTTTCATCTTGACACCTTCTTGCACGGCGCTACCGAGAATCCAAACTCGGAGCAGAGTGCACGCCTCATTGCTGCACAGCGCAGTGGCGATTGGGAGGACATCTTCAGCGAGTTTACCAATCTTAAAGGTTGGATTGGTGGTGGAGAGCTTCGCTATCCAAAGATCGACAAAATGGTCAAGGTTGTCCCTTTGCCTACGCCTCTCTCGGCTTTTGCCGCTTCTGCTCGCCATGCTGAGGGGTATATCATCAAGTACTATGGCATGGCGAGACTTCCCGTTCGCCTAGTGAGTTGTTCTCTTTCTCACATCTCATTTCCTCTGCTGATACCCCGCTTTCAAGCTCTTTCTTAGCCTCTATGGTCCAAACGGTGTTCTTGAAAGCACTGATCCGCATCTCGGTACCCTTCTCGTCAAGCCAAACCAGGTCTCTGGTCTTACTCAGTACAATGTCGAGAAACTGCTCAATTCCTGGCTTATGAAATATACGACCATCCTTGATGGTGTCAGACCTGCTAAACACGCCTCGGAATTGCGCACACGCGTCTCTCAGGTGGGCTTTTTCAATTATCTCTACACCACATCCTGAGCATGACTTTCCAGCTCTTTAATTCGATGCGCAGAAATCATGTGGCCTTCGAAATCTCAGACGAGCTGTGGGACGCACTCACCACTGCCACCAATGGGGTCCTTGGCAAAGGTGGCGAGCCTATCCAGCGCAACAAGAACTACACATTCCCACCCGACCAGTATCCCGCTGTTGCTGGGTTTGTCAACCGTCTTCTAGCGCATCCAGTGTGGTATGACTTTCTCGTTGACGACCTCGGGTTTCCAATCGGGAAACCGTTCCCCTGGGCGCCTTCAGTCATCATTTCCGAGCTCACACCAAACCAAGTTGCAATGAAGCACCTTGCCACGCATGTTGTGCACCAGCTTGATGATCGCCGGGAGAGTGTTTCACGTGCGGTACAAAAAGCACAAGCCAGGCTTGTGGAGGCGCAGCAGAGCGAGACACTTGCTGCTTCCCACTTGAACAATGTACGAGAAGAGCAGGAGGCATCTCTCCGCAAAGAGTTGGAGCGCATGGAAAACCTTGAGCAGCGTCGCCTGCAAAAGACCGCACTGCTGAAGGTAGAAATGGAGGAGCAGGCTTCGAACGCAGTCGAAGCTGCCACAGACGCTGTTGAAGCTGCGTCCAAGATTGCCGAAGCAGCCGAGCTCCGACTTCAGGAGCGCGAGAGCTTTCTGGATCTTCTTCCCAGTGCCGTTGATCCCAAGAAACTGACGCGCGAACAACTCATCACACTTCTCGGTGACCACCAATCCTTGTCTTTGCTGTGTGCAGTCCTGACTTCCGTTGTCTAGAGGAACATGATCTGGAGGATCCACCGCCTCTTGAATATGATGCCGGGTCACAACCTAGAGTCCTCGAGCCTGTTGTACCCATTCCGTGCGCCACTCAAGGTGCCACGGCGACAGACCATAGTACCATCGTGCGCCAGTTACTCATTGAGGCAGCATCATCGCTTGCTCCCGCAGCCTGTGCAAAGCTCTCCCGCGCCATCTTACATGTGAATGCTACAGAGGCGCAGTCACTCCTTACCTCGGTTCTCACAGAGCTGACGGGTGCAGGCATCCTGGAACCATCGTCGTCCCCAATTGCTGCTCAAACCCCGCGCACAAGCCCCATCCGCAACTTTAGCTCTCCGCCCCATCCTGCTTCACCTGGGAGATCACGCTCGCGCTCTCATAGTCAACGGAGCATTACACCGGACTCGCCGGCTGGCAAGCGGATGAGGACGGCACAAAGCTCTCCCCGTGGTCTGTCCGTCCTGCGGTCTGTTCCTCCTGCCATGCCTCCATCTTCAGGCAGTCGGCAGAGTAGGTCCCGCTCTGTTCATCCTGTTGGATCTGTATCCGTTGCTCCACCTCCCTACAATTCCCAGGAAGCATCGACCAATGTGGTTTCCCAACCCGCTCGGTCTGCAGAAGCACTTGCTCCGTCTGCAGAGGTACTTCCTGCAAGCCGTCAGATACCTTTGAGTCCAACTCAGCGCGATTCTGACAAGGCCAACTCGAAACCCGCCCCTCGCTCGCATCACAGCCATCAAATGGATGTTGACAAAACTCCCCGCGCTCATAGAGTCCGAACTTCCTATACTGGAGAAGGGATGGATGTTTTTGGGCCGCTGATACCCCTGCCTGGAGCTGACCGTGATCCGGAGGAGGACTCGCTCTGGGCGGCAATTCAACCGCCTAAATCACAGGACTGATCTAGTTATTATTCTAAAGTTGAAGTAGTCAGTGTTGATCGTGGCTGCTCTATATACGTTCCGAATTTCAGCGAAGATCGCAAAATAGTTGACCCTGCCCTTCTTTCGGCAATTTTCTTTTTTGAATAAAAGAATACATCATTCAGTCTAGATTGTTCTCGCTCCATATAGCTTGCAAATCTGTGTGAATCTCGCAAAATACAGGCACGCGCGAAGATTTGGAAATGCAGGGTCAATCTGCCCCATGTGGAAGCAGTAGCCCTGAAACATACATGCAACAAATTGTGCTGTACTCCTTTTGGTTAGTGAGCGTGCAAATTCCAAATTGTTTCACAGATCCGGTGCCTCCTGCATGGTGCAATGAAACGCGGCTTAGCTGTTTCTCATTACCAAAACGAACCACACTAGTGTTTTTTTGTTTCATGCCAAGCGAGCTCTTCTGAAGGTATATAAGGTTCTGTCCAACAGACCCTCAAACTCGACCCCTTCCTCCCGCTTTCTTCTGTCATGCTGAATTCATCTCCACCAATCCCCTCGCAATCTCAGCCAAAGTCAGTCATTTCTTTCCTTTCTCTATCTTTGGTTACAGTGGCATACCACTGAGATCTTTTTTGGCCTTGTGGGCAACTCCTCGAGGTTGTTTCCTTGGTGTGATTTGTCGCTTGGTCCGATGATGTCACCACATAACCGCGGTTTTGTTGTGCTATGTTTGGTAATCCTGTGTCGCTCATTTGCCTTGTTCCTCTATCAGCAGGTTTCCATGCGACCACTGTGGTATCAAGTTCTCACTCAGCTCCCTGCTCAAAGAGCACGCAAGGATTGCACATTCCCCCCAAGTCAACTTTCCTTGGCCAAGTACGTTGTTTGAGCACCTACCAAACCTGCCTCTCATTTGTCTTCAGACTCTGCTGGGGTGCTTGTCGTTGATCGGAGCAGTGATGGAGATATCCCGTGTGCTTTCTGCACCACGGTGTTTCAGCGTTGGGATCTATTTGAGGACCATCTCTACAAGATACACCCTGTCTCAGACATAAAAGCCGTGGCTTCAGTACACCCCGCCGCCGTCCAACGGACTCTTGCCCGC
The DNA here is from genome assembly GCA_029282135.1 of Mycena belliarum. Classification (NCBI taxonomy): domain Eukaryota; kingdom Fungi; phylum Basidiomycota; class Agaricomycetes; order Agaricales; family Mycenaceae; genus Mycena; species Mycena belliarum. The sequence goes on from JARJCN010000170.1 coordinate 24,136, forward strand.
TCTGCAACACGACCCCATCCTTATCCCTCCGCACACCCAAAACCTGGTTCATTTCCCCTCGCGGTCGAGCACCATACCCGGAGTGCTCTGCCTCTTGTGCCGTCCTTTCGCAATATCACTCCGTCGCCTGAGCCACCCATTTCCACTGTTTCCGCTCCATATGGTATGGAGATCCTTGCAATGTGCGGAATGCGGATTGATCCCCGCACAAACGCGCTGATATGCATTGCATGTCAAGCATGTGTTCGCACTGCCTCCGCAGCAACCCATACTCAGGATAGGCATGAGGGCGTCAAGCTCACAGTGTCTCAGGCACAAGGCCTGAACAGCATCCTCGAGTTCTTCTCGGTCCCTCCCCTTCCCATCAACTATCCATTTCCCTGGGGAGAGCCAGATATCGACTTCCTTCTGATGCGCGATGGATTCATCTGTCGTCCGTGTCGGTATGCATGCCCAAACTATCTGACCTTCACAAAACACCTACGCACTGCGGACCATAAAAATGTGGTTCCTTACGACCTTGAAAACCGGGACCCAGGTCCGATCCAATCATTCTTCCACAAGAATCAAGAACGGTGGTTTCTTGTTGCACCTGCTGCCAAAGGGTTGACCAAGACTGACCCTTATGTTCTATACCTGGCTCAGTATGCGGACAATGTCTCATCCCCCATGACCACTATTCCTGCCCCGGTCACATCAAACGAGATCCCGGCTATCAACCGAATTACATTTTGGGATTCGCACCTTGCTCCCTGGCTCACGAACGTAAAGGGTGTTGACATGCTTCGGGCGCTTCTTTATAAGTCCGTTGACAACAGTCCACTTGCCCGCATCCCTCTGCTCGCAGTTGAATATCTCAATCGAACCGCAGAGCTTGCTCGAGGTGCAGGAATGGTCGCCCGAGTCGAACTAGTAGAATTTCCCCGGTAAGTCGTCTGCATCTCTGGTGCCTATGTGATTTCTTACTTTGCTACCAGGGCTGATGCAGCGCCTTTCAAACCTCTCGCTCGCCCTGACTCTATACACAACTACGCCACAGTCCTCCATACCCTTATTATTGGACTCCTGCGCAACAATGATCCCCACAAATCCACATCGTACACGTTCCCAGTGACATTGAAGGACAGAGACACCATTTCGGTACTTTTGCAGCGCCTTCAAAGCCCCAGTGACAGCTCTTCCATGGACCTGCTTGCATTCCATCGGGTGGCCTCGCTCTTTCTCCTTGTGCGCCCCGTGGATAACCCCTATTGTGGGAAATATAAATTCGATCAGCCACTCGAGTGCCTTCTCGCTGTGCACTCACTGCGCAATGACGGGAACTTCGAATCTCCAAGCCATCTCACGCCATTCCTGGCCCGCGTCACGTATTCCATACGCGCTTCCATTATATTCGAAGCCGACTCTATCTCGAGGGCTGAAGAGATCAGTCTTGATGCGTAAGTCAAACCTGTTGCCAACTCGAATGAATGCTTATCTTTCGATTGAAGCGCTATACACAGGGTTGCAGGTCAGAATATCTGCCGCAGGGTCGCCTCTCCATACAATGCTGTCGTAGACTTGCAGCGGTATGTGTCTGCTCTCGCATACGCAGCAGTCAGGCCACCCACTACTCGTGTTTCCCCTGACGGAATGAACATCACGTACATGGAACTTACACTCAATGTTCCTAAATATCGACTAGGACTGCGCCTCGCACTAGTTGATCTGCAAAAGCAGTTCATGGAGCTCCTCTTTGGATTCGAGACCACTCTTGATCTCCCAGAGCAAGCAAAAGACGATTGGACCAACACAAAGCGGGGATACGGCTTTGCAACTACTCATCAATATCTCCCACCAGACGCTTTTCTATCTCATCTATTGCAGTCCAAAGAGGCAGGACTCACCTGGACCGACTCGGAGCCTCAGCCCCAGTTACATTTTTCTGGCCCAGCGCTTGATAGCCTCCTAGCAAAATATTCCAAATTCTACAAGACCCTCGGTCCTTTCACTGCCTCGACATCCTCTGTCTCGCGGATTGCCGAGTTTGTTGAAGGAAAGTACAAGAACACTGGGCGTCCTCGTACGCTCTTCATGCATGGCCGCGATCTGTGGAATGTTACCAGGCGCATGAAGAGCGAGAATGTGATGGGGCACGAAGTCTTCATTCCTCAGCTCGTCCCCCCTGAGGCCGCAGATCTGATTCTTCGTGATCTCCTCATTTTCCGCCCTGCACTAGTCAAGATCCTCCGGATTGTCAAGGGCGAGGAGATCGCACGGCTCTACGATGAGTACATCTGGGTCATGGACTCGTGTCTTGTTAGCAGCGAGAAGTTCTCAAAACTCCTTGCTGACTTCACGGGCACTTATTGCCATGTGCGCCTCCCCACTCTTGCACACCGCCATATGCAGGTCGAGTTGTTTCGGATTTTTTTGAACTCCACCATCGAGCTCGAGAGCGAAGACAACGACGATTTGTTTGCCACTGCACGCGGTCACAGTGCTGTCACTGCAAAGCGCATGTATGCCGTAGAGAGCGGATGTCTGCCCATGCTGTCCAGCGACCTTCTACAGCGGTTCCGCTCGTTCTGCTTGGATTGGTTCCAGGTTATCGGATTTCGTCCGGGCTTTCCTGCTCTCCAGCCAATTTTAGAAAGGCATTCCCTTCGTCAGCAGGAGGCCATTTTGGCCCAGGATACAACTGGTGTACTCACCACCGGCACCATTTTTCCTCCATCTGATCAAAAGGTGTTTTCTGTGTTGACACATATCAGCGCTATTCTTTCAGACAACCTTCAACAAATGGGTGCTCGGCTGGAACTATCTACACGCGAGGCTGTAGTGCAAGGCATCATGGAAGCTCTTTCTCGTCAACCCGGGCTTCTTGGTCAACCGGCAAATCTGTTGTTGCCTACTTCCTCGCCTTCAAGCTCGTCCTTTGTGGATCCTGATTCGTCGATTGATGCAGAAATGGGGTTCAGATCATCCGACATTGTCACCTCCACTTCTCAAACTTGCGTTGAAATGGGAGATAGCGAGGTATGTTTTCAAACTTCTCCCTGTGATCATCTCTAACCGTATTTATAGGGTATGACACCACTGGAGATCCTGCGGAGTTTCTTGGATGATCCGTCAGCAGAGTTTTTGTCGGATGGCCAATGTGAGGCTGTGACTGCCGCTCTTCAAGGCGAGCAGAACTTTGCTGCATGTCTTCCGACTGGGGGAGGCAAGAGCATGACATATCTCCTGCCTGCTTATCACGAGGAAGGATTCTGCACTGTCGTCGTCTGTCCCAATGCCGCACTTTTACGGGACCAGATGCGCAAAGCACAGGAACTCGGACTCAGCTGTGTTAATTGGACTGTTTCGCAGGGCCCTATGCCTTCCGATGTTTCCCTCATCTTCATCGCGCTGGAGACTGCCAACTCTCCTATGCTTATTCAGTACGCTGAAGGTTTCTGTTAAACTTCTCCTGCTGACACACCTTCTGTAGAGAGCTTGCGCGCCTTGCTCATATTATCAAGCGCATTGTTGTCGATGAGGCTCATCAGGTCTTTACAGAGTCCTCGTACCGGCCCGGGTTCCTTCTACTTGCAAAGTTAGCTCCAACCAAGATTCAGAAGATGTGGCTTTCTGCAACCTTTGCACTCCGTCTCATGGATCTGTTTTGGGCTCTTCTTCAGCAGAAGCCTGCCAGGCTCATTCGGGCAGACTTTGAGCAGCCACAGCTTTGCATTCAACGCCCGCTCTTGCCACCCAATATTGATCCCGGTGCTTTCCTCGATAGACTCGTCGATTACCTCACCGAGTTTGAGATGCGCGATGGAAAAAAAGGGATCATCTTTGTTAACACCAAGGCCGATGTCACTGCGCTCTATGAACGGTCCCAGCAACGGGGAATATCTATTGCCCACTCTTATGCCAATCTCGATTCCCGGCTTGCGCAGGAAACATCCTGGATGACAGGTGCAACAACGTGGATCGTAGCGACTGGGACCCTCATCCATGGCGTTGACAATGTCATGTGCTCTGTTGTCATTTTTGCCCGCTGGGATCCGGGCCTCATTCGTCTTGCACAGGGATGGGGCCGGGCCGGTAGGAAAGGGCAGCGAAGTCTCGTCTTTCTCGTTGCGGGACGGCACTCTCCCCAGCTTGCCGCCCGAGTTGATCCCGAAGACATGGAATGCTTCAAAGAATCCCGACAAGTCTTTTCCAATAGAACACAATGCCGCCGCATGATCTTTGGTTTGACTTTCAACGGCATACCCAAAACTTGTGATCAGATCCGGGACGCCTTCCTTTGTGACATTTGCTCCCCATCATCTGTTCTTTCTATACAGGTGGCAAAGATAATCAAATCCCTGTCTCCTGAGCAGGAGTTGGTTCCACCTCCCACGCAGCCAGCACAATCATCCATCTTTTCATTCCAATCCAGTTCAACAATTCCATTGTCCTCCCGAAACATCCCAGATTCCGCTACCTCCTACACATTGCCGCACTCACACAACACTCCCAGGTACATCACTACTTTTATTTCCAGCAGTAATTTTTCTGACCTCTCGTAGCTCATCAAACAATCAATTATGGTGCGGACATAATTTCCTGACATTCTATTCACAATTTACCCTCTTCGACCAGGTCAAATCATAGATCAACTCAGATTGGCGGCCCCCGGATTGCAAAACGTGCTACGAATGCCCCAGTGCCGATTTCTATCCTTATAGATGCTGCTTCGGCCAGCACAACCAGTGATCGAAAACGGGAACTGTCTGAGGTCATCATTGCTATGGCTTCTGCGCTCAGGAACAAATGCACTGGCTGTTGGGCCAGTTCAGGGGCCATTCAGCCAGCCCACGGCGACAACAGTACATTGATCCAGCAGTGCGATGGCGATCGCAATGGCGAAGCTAATTGGTCCGATTTCATAACTTTCCGGAGGGCAATCACATTTGCTCGGGGAACAGTATGCTACCATTGTGGTCTTCCCAGCGAGAATGGTTTCCAGCATCCCGCACACCCGAGGGGAAAGTGCGACCCTAGCTTCAAGGACTTCCACAAGCCAGCATTATATATGGTTCGAAGAACACCAAGTGTTTGGCACAGGGTGGTTACATCATATCCCCAAACTACATTCACCCCGGATCTTCTTTCGCTATCGACCACAGACTTAGAATTTGCTCACTGGATAGTCCAGCCAGGATTACATTTCTACCGCGGGATCGAGCTCTTAGCTTGGCTGTGGCAGTGTAGAAGTACATAGTTATTGCAGCATTATTCACTCAATATCAGGGAATTCTAGACAATTTATTATCATCCGCTGGCGGAGAGCAGGTGCGCATGAGAGATATGCCAGGACCAGAAAAGAAACATAGCTCCTACATTGAAAGTGTCGTGATCAACGAGCAGATGGCCATGATAGCAGTATATTGGGGAGTAGAGGGACAATTACGGCTTTGGAAGCGATATTCGGGATATATCCCATATGGTAGTGGTAAACGGCCTTGTTTTTTGTTGGATGGGGTCATGAGGAAGCAAATTTCTGTCTTGGAAACACAAACGAATTCTGAGCTAAGCTTCATTTTGGCCATTTATAAATGACTACTCTCCTTTTTCGGAACAATATTGATGATATCTTCCTCATTGAGGAACTACAACATTCCATTTTGGGAAGAGGAAGATAGATTACACTCGGAATGAAGGGTTACTGGCAGAAGACTCCCATTTGGCAGATAACACATATAACACTCGTAGTTAGTAGGTCGAAGGGGCACTGGAGTCACGATTCTTTCTGATAAAGTTATAACTTAGGCAGCCGTTTGGCCGAGTATTTTGCATTTTGTGAGCCAACGAAGTGAATTGAGCTATGGGTTATTAGACGAATCTGAGTGCTCTCACCATGCTCTACAACTTTGGTTCTGGAGTCACAAATTTATTCAATGAAGTTATAACTTAGGCAGCCGTTTGGTCGAGTATTTTGCATTTTGTGAGCCAACGAAGTCAATTGAGCTATGGGTTATTAGACAAATCTGAGTCCTCTCAACAAGCACTACAACTTTGCTCTTGGGGCCATAAGATTTTTTTAGTGAAGTCACAAATTTATCTAATGAAGTTATAACTTAGGCAGCCGTTTGGTCGGGTATTTTGCATTTTGCGAGCCAACGAAGCCAATTGAGCTAGGGGTTATTAGACAGATCTGAGTGCTCTCAACAAGGACTACAACTTTGCTCTTGGGGCCATAAGATTTTTTTAGTGAAGTCACAAATTTATCTAATGAAGTTATAACTTAGGCAGCCGTTTGGTCGGGTATTTTGCATTTTGTGAGCCAACGAAGTCAATTGAGCTATGGGTTATTAGACAAATCTGAGTCCTCTCAACAAGCACTACAACTTTGCTCGTGGGGCCATAAGATTTTTTTAGTGAAGTCACAAATTTATCTAATGAAGTTATAACTTAGGCAGCCGTTTGGTCGGGTATTTTGCATTTTGCGAGCCAACGAAGCCAATTGAGCTGTGGGTTATTAGACAGATCTGAGTGCTCTCAACAAGGACTACAACTTTGCTCTTGGGGCCATAAGATTTTTTTAGTGAAGTCACAAATTTATCTAATGAAGTTATAACTTAGGCAGCCGTTTGGTCGAGTATTTTGCATTTTGTGAGCCAACGAAGCCAATTGAGCTGTGGTTATTAGACAGATCTGAGTGCTCTCAACAAGGACTACAACTTTGGTTCTGGAGTCACAAATTTATCTAATGAAGTTATAATTTAGGCAGCCGTTTGGTCGGGTATTTTGCATTTTGCGAGCCAACGAAGTCAATTGAGCTATGGGTTATTAGACAAATCTGAGTCCTCTCAACAAGCACTACAACTTTGCTCTTGGGGCCATAAGATTTTTTTACTGAAGTCACAAATTTATCTAATGAAGTTATAACTTAGGCAGCCGTTTGGTCGGGTATTTTGCATTTTGCGAGCCAACGAAGCCAATTGAGCTGTGGGTTATTAGACAGATCTGAGTGCTCTCAACAAGGACTACAACTTTGGTTCTGGAGTCACAAATTTATCTAATGAAGTTATAACTTAGGCAGCCGTTTGGTCGGGTATTTTGCATTTTGTGAGCCAACGAAGTCAATTGAGCTATGGGTTATTAGACAAATCTGAGTCCTCTCAACAAGCACTACAACTTTGCTCGTGGGGCCATAAGATTTTTTTAGTGAAGTCACAAATTTATCTAATGAAGTTATAACTTAGGCAGCCGTTTGGTCGGGTATTTTGCATTTTGCGAGCCAACGAAGCCAATTGAGCTGTGGGTTATTAGACAGATCTGAGTGCTCTCAACAAGGACTACAACTTTGCTCTTGGGGCCATAAGATTTTTTTAGTGAAGTCACAAATTTATCTAATGAAGTTATAACTTAGGCAGCCGTTTGGTCGAGTATTTTGCATTTTGTGAGCCAACGAAGCCAATTGAGCTGTGGGTTATTAGACAGATCTGAGTGCTCTCAACAAGGACTACAACTTTGGTTCTGGAGTCACAAATTTATCTAATGAAGTTATAATTTAGGCAGCCGTTTGGTCGGGTATTTTGCATTTTGCGAGCCAACGAAGTCAATTGAGCTATGGGTTATTAGACAAATCTGAGTCCTCTCAACAAGCACTACAACTTTGCTCTTGGGGCCATAAGATTTTTTTAGTGAAGTCACAAATTTATCTAATGAAGTTATAACTTAGGCAGCCGTTTGGTCGAGTATTTTGCATTTTGTGAGCCAATGAAGCCAATTGAGCTATGGGTTATTAGACGAATCTGAGTCCTCTCAACAAGCACTACAACTTTGCTGTGGGGCCATAAGATTTTTTTAGTGAAGTCACAAATTTATCTAATGAAGTTATAACTTAGGCAGCCGTTTGGTCGGGTATTTTGCATTTTGTGAGCCAACGAAGTCAATTGAGCTATGGGTTATTAGACAAATCTGAGTCCTCTCAACAAGCACTACAACTTTGCTCTTGGGGCCATAAGATTTTTTTAGTGAAGTCACAAATTTATCTAATGAAGTTATAACTTAGGCAGCCGTTTGGTCGAGTATTTTGCATTTTGTGAGCCAATGAAGCCAATTGAGCTATGGGTTATTAGACGAATCTGAGTGCTCTCAACAAGCACTACAACTTTGCTGTGGGGCCATAAGATTTTTTTAGTGAAGTCACAAATTTATCTAATGAAGTTATAACTTAGGCAGCCGTTTGGTCGAGTATTTTGCATTTTGTGAGCCAACGAAGCCAATTGAGCTGTGGGTTATTAGACAGATCTGAGTGCTCTCAACAAGGACTACAACTTTGGTTCTGGAGTCACAAATTTATCTAATGAAGTTATAATTTAGGCAGCCGTTTGGTCGGGTATTTTGCATTTTGCGAGCCAACGAAGCCAATTGAGCTGTGGGTTATTAGACAGATCTGAGTGCTCTCAACAAGGACTACAACTTTGGTTCTGGAGTCACAAATTTATCTAATGAAGTTATAACTTAGGCAGCCGTTTTTTTTAGTGAAGTCATTAATTTATCTAATCTACTTCCGTTCCGGGCTCGTTGTTGAGAGCGCGGGAGAAGATGGGCGGTCTCTTCGAAGCAAGCGAGGGCAAGTGGAAAGATAATTTTGGGCACCGGTTGCGGGAGGTTGGTGGGTGGGACGGGTGTGAGACGGGACATAGACGAACGAACGGAGTCAAATAAATAAATAAAATAGATGGATCGATAAGAAGAACCCTTTGAGTAGGAAAAGGGGGGAGGAAGGATCTCGGAAGCAGCCGTGTGACACTGGGTTAGCAAAATTAGGCAGCCGTGTGATACCGCCCCGCGGGTCTCGGTTGTAGTAAATTTTTCCAGGCAAGATGCGGGAGTGTAGTGAACGGTACGAGTGTGCCCCGTGGGAGCAGCGCGCGTCGTGGGATGTCTATGCACCGATCCCACATGGTCCGCAAAGGAAATAACGGGAGACGACGGCCGCCGCCCCGCCGCCGCGGTCGATCAAGTGGTTTCCATTCGAGACTCGAGCTGGCGATGGACAAGGTGGAGTGGCGCCCAAGGTTCAGGCATGGAGTGCATCGGTTTCTGAAGGGCTTCGACGTGGGAGAGGCCCCAAGTCCCAACGGCCGTCCGATCTGGGACAGGGAATATTTCTTGGTTGATCGATCCCCGTTTGATATTTGAACGGAATGATAATTAAGCAATCGACTCGATGGGCGGTGTATTGGGGGAGATGGCGACTAGGTCAGCTTCTCAAAGGTCTTTCGGATGAGAGAGGTTTCAAGACCTGCGCGCGCAGCCACTATTTTTGTTGTGAGCTTGAAGTGTTTCCCCCAAAGAAAGAAGCGCACAGAGTATCGGACGGGGATGGATGCGTTGGAGGAGACCGACTTGGTCAAAAGGACGGGCGACGTGTCAGAGACGTCAATGACCGAGAGACCAGGGTGGCTATGCCATAGGCGCCGCCGCGCGTTTTATTTTTCATTTTATATTTATATTCATATGTCTACTTCCGTTCCGGGCTCGTTGTTGAGAGCGCGGGAGAAGATGGGCGGTGGGTGAGCTCGGAATCGTATTCAGGACGAAAAACCGAGCGGGAAAGTGTCCTGGGTCGAGGGGAGGGACCAGGTTTGTTGTCGGCGGTTTGGGTGGATTTGCTTAGGTGAAAGCGGGGGCGGCGGCGGATTGGAGGGAGACGGGGGTACTTGCGGGCTAGGTCTCTTCGAAGCAAGCGAGGGCAAGTGGAAAGATAATTTTGGGCACCGGTTGCGGGAGGTTGGTGGGTGGGACGGGTGTGAGACGGGACATAGACGAACGAACGGAGTCAAATAAATAAATAAAATAGATGGATCGATAAGAAGAACCCTTTGAGTAGGAAAAGGGGGGAGGAAGGATCTCGGAAGCAGCCGTGTGACACTGGGTTAGCAAAATTAGGCAGCCGTGTGATACCGCCCCGCGGGTCTCGGTTGTAGTAAATTTTTCCAGGCAAGATGCGGGAGTGTAGTGAACGGTACGAGTGTGCCCCGTGGGAGCAGCGCGCGTCGTGGGATGTCTATGCACCGATCCCACATGGTCCGCAAAGGAAATAACGGGAGACGACGGCCGCCGCCCCGCCGCCGCGGTCGATCAAGTGGTTTCCATTCGAGACTCGAGCTGGCGATGGACAAGGTGGAGTGGCGCCCAAGGTTCAGGCATGGAGTGCATCGGTTTCTGAAGGGCTTCGACGTGGGAGAGGCCCCAAGTCCCAACGGCCGTCCGATCTGGGACAGGGAATATTTCTTGGTTGATCGATCCCCGTTTGATATTTGAACGGAATGATAATTAAGCAATCGACTCGATGGGCGGTGTATTGGGGGAGATGGCGACTAGGTCAGCTTCTCAAAGGTCTTTCGGATGAGAGAGGTTTCAAGACCTGCGCGCGCAGCCACTATTTTTGTTGTGAGCTTGAAGTGTTTCCCCCAAAGAAAGAAGCGCACAGAGTATCGGACGGGGATGGATGCGTTGGAGGAGACCGACTTGGTCAAAAGGACGGGCGACGTGTCAGAGACGTCAATGACCGAGAGACCAGGGTGGCTATGCCATAGGCGCCGCCGCGCGTTTTATTTTTCATTTTATATTTATATTCATATGTCTACTTCCGTTCCGGGCTCGTTGTTGAGAGCGCGGGAGAAGATGGGCGGTGGGTGAGCTCGGAATCGTATTCAGGACGAAAAACCGAGCGGGAAAGTGTCCTGGGTCGAGGGGAGGGACCAGGTTTGTTGTCGGCGGTTTGGGTGGATTTGCTTAGGTGAAAGCGGGGGCGGCGGCGGATTGGAGGGAGACGGGGGTACTTGCGGGCTAGGTCTCTTCGAAGCAAGCGAGGGCAAGTGGAAAGATAATTTTGGGCACCGGTTGCGGGAGGTTGGTGGGTGGGACGGGTGTGAGACGGGACATAGACGAACGAACGGAGTCAAATAAATAAATAAAATAGATGGATCGATAAGAAGAACCCTTTGAGTAGGAAAAGGGGGGAGGAAGGATCTCGGAAGCAGCCGTGTGACACTGGGTTAGCAAAATTAGGCAGCCGTGTGATACCGCCCCGCGGGTCTCGGTTGTAGTAAATTTTTCCAGGCAAGATGCGGGAGTGTAGTGAACGGTACGAGTGTGCCCCGTGGGAGCAGCGCGCGTCGTGGGATGTCTATGCACCGATCCCACATGGTCCGCAAAGGAAATAACGGGAGACGACGGCCGCCGCCCCGCCGCCGCGGTCGATCAAGTGGTTTCCATTCGAGACTCGAGCTGGCGATGGACAAGGTGGAGTGGCGCCCAAGGTTCAGGCATGGAGTGCATCGGTTTCTGAAGGGCTTCGACGTGGGAGAGGCCCCAAGTCCCAACGGCCGTCCGATCTGGGACAGGGAATATTTCTTGGTTGATCGATCCCCGTTTGATATTTGAACGGAATGATAATTAAGCAATCGACTCGATGGGCGGTGTATTGGGGGAGATGGCGACTAGGTCAGCTTCTCAAAGGTCTTTCGGATGAGAGAGGTTTCAAGACCTGCGCGCGCAGCCACTATTTTTGTTGTGAGCTTGAAGTGTTTCCCCCAAAGAAAGAAGCGCACAGAGTATCGGACGGGGATGGATGCGTTGGAGGAGACCGACTTGGTCAAAAGGACGGGCGACGTGTCAGAGACGTCAATGACCGAGAGACCAGGGTGGCTATGCCATAGGCGCCGCCGCGCGTTTTATTTTTCATTTTATATTTATATTCATATGTCTACTTCCGTTCCGGGCTCGTTGTTGAGAGCGCGGGAGAAGATGGGCGGTGGGTGAGCTCGGAATCGTATTCAGGACGAAAAACCGAGCGGGAAAGTGTCCTGGGTCGAGGGGAGGGACCAGGTTTGTTGTCGGCGGTTTGGGTGGATTTGCTTAGGTGAAAGCGGGGGGCGGCGGCGGATTGGAGGGAGACGGGGGTACTTGCGGGCTAGGTCTCTTCGAAGCAAGCGAGGGCAAGTGGAAAGATAATTTTGGGCACCGGTTGCGGGAGGTTGGTGGGTGGGACGGGTGTGAGACGGGACATAGACGAACGAACGGAGTCAAATAAATAAATAAAATAGATGGATCGATAAGAAGAACCCTTTGAGTAGGAAAAGGGGGGAGGAAGGATCTCGGAAGCAGCCGTGTGACACTGGGTTAGCAAAATTAGGCAGCCGTGTGATACCGCCCCGCGGGTCTCGGTTGTAGTAAATTTTTCCAGGCAAGATGCGGGAGTGTAGTGAACGGTACGAGTGTGCCCCGTGGGAGCAGCGCGCGTCGTGGGATGTCTATGCACCGATCCCACATGGTCCGCAAAGGAAATAACGGGAGACGACGGCCGCCGCCCCGCCGCCGCGGTCGATCAAGTGGTTTCCATTCGAGACTCGAGCTGGCGATGGACAAGGTGGAGTGGCGCCCAAGGTTCAGGCATGGAGTGCATCGGTTTCTGAAGGGCTTCGACGTGGGAGAGGCCCCAAGTCCCAACGGCCGTCCGATCTGGGACAGGGAATATTTCTTGGTTGATCGATCCCCGTTTGATATTTGAACGGAATGATAATTAAGCAATCGACTCGATGGGCGGTGTATTGGGGGAGATGGCGACTAGGTCAGCTTCTCAAAGGTCTTTCGGATGAGAGAGGTTTCAAGACCTGCGCGCGCAGCCACTATTTTTGTTGTGAGCTTGAAGTGTTTCCCCCAAAGAAAGAAGCGCACAGAGTATCGGACGGGGATGGATGCGTTGGAGGAGACCGACTTGGTCAAAAGGACGGGCGACGTGTCAGAGACGTCAATGACCGAGAGACCAGGGTGGCTATGCCATAGGCGCCGCCGCGCGTTTTATTTTTCATTTTATATTTATATTCATATGTCTACTTCCGTTCCGGGCTCGTTGTTGAGAGCGCGGGAGAAGATGGGCGGTGGGTGAGCTCGGAATCGTATTCAGGACGAAAAACCGAGCGGGAAAGTGTCCTGGGTCGAGGGGAGGGACCAGGTTTGTTGTCGGCGGTTTGGGTGGATTTGCTTAGGTGAAAGCGGGGGCGGCGGCGGATTGGAGGGAGACGGGGGTACTTGCGGGCTAGGTCTCTTCGAAGCAAGCGAGGGCAAGTGGAAAGATAATTTTGGGCACCGGTTGCGGGAGGTTGGTGGGTGGGACGGGTGTGAGACGGGACATAGACGAACGAACGGAGTCAAATAAATAAATAAAATAGATGGATCGATAAGAAGAACCCTTTGAGTAGGAAAAGGGGGGAGGAAGGATCTCGGAAGCAGCCGTGTGACACTGGGTTAGCAAAATTAGGCAGCCGTGTGATACCGCCCCGCGGGTCTCGGTTGTAGTAAATTTTTCCAGGCAAGATGCGGGAGTGTAGTGAACGGTACGAGTGTGCCCCGTGGGAGCAGCGCGCGTCGTGGGATGTCTATGCACCGATCCCACATGGTCCGCAAAGGAAATAACGGGAGACGACGGCCGCCGCCCCGCCGCCGCGGTCGATCAAGTGGTTTCCATTCGAGACTCGAGCTGGCGATGGACAAGGTGGAGTGGCGCCCAAGGTTCAGGCATGGAGTGCATCGGTTTCTGAAGGGCTTCGACGTGGGAGAGGCCCCAAGTCCCAACGGCCGTCCGATCTGGGACAGGGAATATTTCTTGGTTGATCGATCCCCGTTTGATATTTGAACGGAATGATAATTAAGCAATCGACTCGATGGGCGGTGTATTGGGGGAGATGGCGACTAGGTCAGCTTCTCAAAGGTCTTTCGGATGAGAGAGGTTTCAAGACCTGCGCGCGCAGCCACTATTTTTGTTGTGAGCTTGAAGTGTTTCCCCCAAAGAAAGAAGCGCACAGAGTATCGGACGGGGATGGATGCGTTGGAGGAGACCGACTTGGTCAAAAGGACGGGCGACGTGTCAGAGACGTCAATGACCGAGAGACCAGGGTGGCTATGCCATAGGCGCCGCCGCGCGTTTTATTTTTCATTTTATATTTATATTCATATGTCTACTTCCGTTCCGGGCTCGTTGTTGAGAGCGCGGGAGAAGATGGGCGGTGGGTGAGCTCGGAATCGTATTCAGGACGAAAAACCGAGCGGGAAAGTGTCCTGGGTCGAGGGGAGGGACCAGGTTTGTTGTCGGCGGTTTGGGTGGATTTGCTTAGGTGAAAGCGGGGGCGGCGGCGGATTGGAGGGAGACGGGGGTACTTGCGGGCTAGGTCTCTTCGAAGCAAGCGAGGGCAAGTGGAAAGATAATTTTGGGCACCGGTTGCGGGAGGTTGGTGGGTGGGACGGGTGTGAGACGGGACATAGACGAACGAACGGAGTCAAATAAATAAATAAAATAGATGGATCGATAAGAAGAACCCTTTGAGTAGGAAAAGGGGGGAGGAAGGATCTCGGAAGCAGCCGTGTGACACTGGGTTAGCAAAATTAGGCAGCCGTGTGATACCGCCCCGCGGGTCTCGGTTGTAGTAAATTTTTCCAGGCAAGATGCGGGAGTGTAGTGAACGGTACGAGTGTGCCCCGTGGGAGCAGCGCGCGTCGTGGGATGTCTATGCACCGATCCCACATGGTCCGCAAAGGAAATAACGGGAGACGACGGCCGCCGCCCCGCCGCCGCGGTCGATCAAGTGGTTTCCATTCGAGACTCGAGCTGGCGATGGACAAGGTGGAGTGGCGCCCAAGGTTCAGGCATGGAGTGCATCGGTTTCTGAAGGGCTTCGACGTGGGAGAGGCCCCAAGTCCCAACGGCCGTCCGATCTGGGACAGGGAATATTTCTTGGTTGATCGATCCCCGTTTGATATTTGAACGGAATGATAATTAAGCAATCGACTCGATGGGCGGTGTATTGGGGGAGATGGCGACTAGGTCAGCTTCTCAAAGGTCTTTCGGATGAGAGAGGTTTCAAGACCTGCGCGCGCAGCCACTATTTTTGTTGTGAGCTTGAAGTGTTTCCCCCAAAGAAAGAAGCGCACAGAGTATCGGACGGGGATGGATGCGTTGGAGGAGACCGACTTGGTCAAAAGGACGGGCGACGTGTCAGAGACGTCAATGACCGAGAGACCAGGGTGGCTATGCCATAGGCGCCGCCGCGCGTTTTATTTTTCATTTTATATTTATATTCATATGTCTACTTCCGTTCCGGGCTCGTTGTTGAGAGCGCGGGAGAAGATGGGCGGTGGGTGAGCTCGGAATCGTATTCAGGACGAAAAACCGAGCGGGAAAGTGTCCTGGGTCGAGGGGAGGGACCAGGTTTGTTGTCGGCGGTTTGGGTGGATTTGCTTAGGTGAAAGCGGGGGCGGCGGCGGATTGGAGGGAGACGGGGGTACTTGCGGGCTAGGTCTCTTCGAAGCAAGCGAGGGCAAGTGGAAAGATAATTTTGGGCACCGGTTGCGGGAGGTTGGTGGGTGGGACGGGTGTGAGACGGGACATAGACGAACGAACGGAGTCAAATAAATAAATAAAATAGATGGATCGATAAGAAGAACCCTTTGAGTAGGAAAAGGGGGGAGGAAGGATCTCGGAAGCAGCCGTGTGACACTGGGTTAGCAAAATTAGGCAGCCGTGTGATACCGCCCCGCGGGTCTCGGTTGTAGTAAATTTTTCCAGGCAAGATGCGGGAGTGTAGTGAACGGTACGAGTGTGCCCCGTGGGAGCAGCGCGCGTCGTGGGATGTCTATGCACCGATCCCACATGGTCCGCAAAGGAAATAACGGGAGACGACGGCCGCCGCCCCGCCGCCGCGGTCGATCAAGTGGTTTCCATTCGAGACTCGAGCTGGCGATGGACAAGGTGGAGTGGCGCCCAAGGTTCAGGCATGGAGTGCATCGGTTTCTGAAGGGCTTCGACGTGGGAGAGGCCCCAAGTCCCAACGGCCGTCCGATCTGGGACAGGGAATATTTCTTGGTTGATCGATCCCCGTTTGATATTTGAACGGAATGATAATTAAGCAATCGACTCGATGGGCGGTGTATTGGGGGAGATGGCGACTAGGTCAGCTTCTCAAAGGTCTTTCGGATGAGAGAGGTTTCAAGACCTGCGCGCGCAGCCACTATTTTTGTTGTGAGCTTGAAGTGTTTCCCCCAAAGAAAGAAGCGCACAGAGTATCGGACGGGGATGGATGCGTTGGAGGAGACCGACTTGGTCAAAAGGACGGGCGACGTGTCAGAGACGTCAATGACCGAGAGACCAGGGTGGCTATGCCATAGGCGCCGCCGCGCGTTTTATTTTTCATTTTATATTTATATTCATATGTCTACTTCCGTTCCGGGCTCGTTGTTGAGAGCGCGGGAGAAGATGGGCGGTGGGTGAGCTCGGAATCGTATTCAGGACGAAAAACCGAGCGGGAAAGTGTCCTGGGTCGAGGGGAGGGACCAGGTTTGTTGTCGGCGGTTTGGGTGGATTTGCTTAGGTGAAAGCGGGGGCGGCGGCGGATTGGAGGGAGACGGGGGTACTTGCGGGCTAGGTCTCTTCGAAGCAAGCGAGGGCAAGTGGAAAGATAATTTTGGGCACCGGTTGCGGGAGGTTGGTGGGTGGGACGGGTGTGAGACGGGACATAGACGAACGAACGGAGTCAAATAAATAAATAAAATAGATGGATCGATAAGAAGAACCCTTTGAGTAGGAAAAGGGGGGAGGAAGGATCTCGGAAGCAGCCGTGTGACACTGGGTTAGCAAAATTAGGCAGCCGTGTGATACCGCCCCGCGGGTCTCGGTTGTAGTAAATTTTTCCAGGCAAGATGCGGGAGTGTAGTGAACGGTACGAGTGTGCCCCGTGGGAGCAGCGCGCGTCGTGGGATGTCTATGCACCGATCCCACATGGTCCGCAAAGGAAATAACGGGAGACGACGGCCGCCGCCCCGCCGCCGCGGTCGATCAAGTGGTTTCCATTCGAGACTCGAGCTGGCGATGGACAAGGTGGAGTGGCGCCCAAGGTTCAGGCATGGAGTGCATCGGTTTCTGAAGGGCTTCGACGTGGGAGAGGCCCCAAGTCCCAACGGCCGTCCGATCTGGGACAGGGAATATTTCTTGGTTGATCGATCCCCGTTTGATATTTGAACGGAATGATAATTAAGCAATCGACTCGATGGGCGGTGTATTGGGGGAGATGGCGACTAGGTCAGCTTCTCAAAGGTCTTTCGGATGAGAGAGGTTTCAAGACCTGCGCGCGCAGCCACTATTTTTGTTGTGAGCTTGAAGTGTTTCCCCCAAAGAAAGAAGCGCACAGAGTATCGGACGGGGATGGATGCGTTGGAGGAGACCGACTTGGTCAAAAGGACGGGCGACGTGTCAGAGACGTCAATGACCGAGAGACCAGGGTGGCTATGCCATAGGCGCCGCCGCGCGTTTTATTTTTCATTTTATATTTATATTCATATGTCTACTTCCGTTCCGGGCTCGTTGTTGAGAGCGCGGGAGAAGATGGGCGGTGGGTGAGCTCGGAATCGTATTCAGGACGAAAAACCGAGCGGGAAAGTGTCCTGGGTCGAGGGGAGGGACCAGGTTTGTTGTCGGCGGTTTGGGTGGATTTGCTTAGGTGAAAGCGGGGGCGGCGGCGGATTGGAGGGAGACGGGGGTACTTGCGGGCTAGGTCTCTTCGAAGCAAGCGAGGGCAAGTGGAAAGATAATTTTGGGCACCGGTTGCGGGAGGTTGGTGGGTGGGACGGGTGTGAGACGGGACATAGACGAACGAACGGAGTCAAATAAATAAATAAAATAGATGGATCGATAAGAAGAACCCTTTGAGTAGGAAAAGGGGGGAGGAAGGATCTCGGAAGCAGCCGTGTGACACTGGGTTAGCAAAATTAGGCAGCCGTGTGATACCGCCCCGCGGGTCTCGGTTGTAGTAAATTTTTCCAGGCAAGATGCGGGAGTGTAGTGAACGGTACGAGTGTGCCCCGTGGGAGCAGCGCGCGTCGTGGGATGTCTATGCACCGATCCCACATGGTCCGCAAAGGAAATAACGGGAGACGACGGCCGCCGCCCCGCCGCCGCGGTCGATCAAGTGGTTTCCATTCGAGACTCGAGCTGGCGATGGACAAGGTGGAGTGGCGCCCAAGGTTCAGGCATGGAGTGCATCGGTTTCTGAAGGGCTTCGACGTGGGAGAGGCCCCAAGTCCCAACGGCCGTCCGATCTGGGACAGG
>JARJCN010000171.1:0-41551 GCA_029282135.1 Mycena belliarum
GTTTCTTTGGAGTAATTATCAGACGCACACTAAACAAATGTGACAAGACGAAGGGGTGCGTCAACCAAGGTATCGGATGCCTGGCCCAGGGGCAAAGGGATATAAGGACATGGGGAGGTTGTCGTAAACTAAGGTCCGCTCCGCGCAGTAGTCAGCTGGTGGGAAGTCACACACCGCTGAGTCCGAGTGGCCGCATCTAGGTGCGGAGTGGTATAAGGACATGGGAGATTGTCGTAAACCAAGTCCACACAGTAGAGCGCAGCAAACCGAGAGACAAGATCAGAAAGATTGTATACCACCGGGAGCGGATTTTCGAGGTGAATCTGATTGAGCGCGGGCCGGAGGAGATTGGGACCCAGGGTGAGGGCGCAAGGCAGATTTTGATGAGAAAGGCCGGCGGGAGTGATGCGTGGGCTGGGAGCGTGTCAAATACGTGTTGGAGACGTGAATAGCGTGTCATTTGATGAGAAACGGAAGCGTGCGAAGAGACGGCGGAGATTGGACAAGCGGTGAGAGTGCGGCACAGGATCGGAGTGTAGAAAAGAACTTGCTTTTGTCAATCAATGTTAGTCCAAGTCAAAATTGGTAGGATCATTGACTGGATTGAAGGTCGTTCGGCTTGTGTCTTCTGTTACGTTACCGAGATCAAGTCAGATTTGACTCAACGGCACATTCCGACTTGTGGGAATAGTGACTTGGTCTATCAAGTGAGGTTCAAATGCATAGTATTATTGACCGATTGAAGGCTATTGGCCTTACGCGCAAGTCCGAATCAAGTATCATTGACCGCTTCAAAGGGGTTGGACTTGTATTCTGTTACATTGACGCACTCAAGTCATTAGTGTAGTCCGACTTGTGAGAATAAGGACTCGGTCCATTGAACGACCTTACCAATTTCACATTCTTTGCTTGAATATTTCGAGTGTACAGAGTGAGCGCACATCTGATAATCTGGCTCGGAGGACTCAACCACTTTCAAGGTGTTGGCTTCAATACATCAAGCACGCAAGTCGCACTCTGATCACTGATCGAATGATAACAATCTCCGGTGCGTCTCACACAAGGCGGCGGGCGGTCAAGCGCGCATCTGCCGTGTGATACCAGACACAAGTCTCAGTCATTGTAAGCTTTTCGAGGTCGATTAGGAAGTGTAACAACGGGAGACAAGAGGACAGCCGTGTGATACTAGGTTAGCATAGTTAGGCAGCCGTGTAGTACCACCTCCGAGTCTCGGTTAAAGTATTTTTTTCCAGACAGACGGATTCGGAGTGTAATAACGGGAGACAGGATAGCAGCCGTGTGATGCTGGTAGAGCAGCCGGGTAATACCAGTCACGATATCGATACCGATCCCACATAGTCCGCAAATGAATAACAGGAGACAATGGTCCCCCGCAAGAGAAGCTTCAGCCAATGATGATTTGCTTTTCCAGACAAAGACAAAGATGGCAATTCGCAAGGTAACGGACAAGGTGCGGGACAATGTTCAGATACAGAATCAATCATTTTTGAAGGGGATCCAACCTAGAGAAGTCCCAAGTCCCTACGGTCACACGCACTGGCACAGGGAATATTTTTGGGTGTGTTTCGCTCAATCATTAATTGAACAAAAATAATAAATCAACTCAACGGGCAATGTATCGGGCCAAGTCGAGATGGCCAATTAGTCAGTTTTCAAAGGGCTTTCAGATGATATAGGTTCGGGAGGTCAACACTCAGCCGATCTCACCCAAACAAGTATTTTCTTTGGAGTAATTATCAGACGCACACTAAACAAATGTGACAAGACGAAGGGGTGCGTCAACCAAGGTATCGGATGCCTGGCCCAGGGGCAAAGGGATATAAGGACATGGGAGGTTGTCGTAAACTAAGTCCGCTCCGCGCAGTAGTCAGCTGGTGGGAAGTCACACACCGCTGAGTCCGAGTGGCCGCATCTAGGTGCGGAGTGGTATAAGGACATGGGAGATTGTCGTAAACCAAGTCCACACAGTAGAGCGCAGCAACCGAGAGACAAGATCAGAAAGATTGTATACCACCGGGAGCGGATTTTCGAGGTGAATCTGATTGAGCGCGGGCCGGAGGAGATTGGGACCCAGGGTGAGGGCGCAAGGCAGATTTGATGAGAAAGGCCGGCGGGAGTGATGCGTGGGCTGGGAGCGTGTCAAATACGTGTTGGAGACGTGAATAGCGTGTCATTTGATGAGAAACGGAAGCGTGCGAAGAGACGGCGGAGATTGGACAAGCGGTGAGAGTGCGGCACAGGATCGGAGTGTAGAAAAGAACTTGCTTTTGTCAATCAATGTTAGTCCAAGTCAAAATTGGTAGGATCATTGACTGGATTGAAGGTCGTTCGGCTTGTGTCTTCTGTTACGTTACCGAGATCAAGTCAGATTTGACTCAACGGCACATTCCGACTTGTGGGAATAGTGACTTGGTCTATCAAGTGAGGTTCAAATGCATAGTATTATTGACCGATTGAAGGCTATTGGCCTTACGCGCAAGTCCGAATCAAGTATCATTGACCGCTTCAAAGGGGTTGGACTTGTATTCTGTTACATTGACGCACTCAAGTCATTAGTGTAGTCCGACTTGTGAGAATAAGGACTCGGTCCATTGAACGACCTTACCAATTTCACATTCTTTGCTTGAATATTTCGAGTGTACAGAGTGAGCGCACATCTGATAATCTGGCTCGGAGGACTCAACCACTTTCAAGGTGTTGGCTTCAATACATCAAGCACGCAAGTCGCACTCTGATCACTGATCGAATGATAACAATCTCCGGTGCGTCTCACACAAGGCGGCGGGCGGTCAAGCGCGCATCTGCCGTGTGATACCAGACACAAGTCTCAGTCATTGTAAGCTTTTCGAGGTCGATTAGGAAGTGTAACAACGGGAGACAAGAGGACAGCCGTGTGATACTAGGTTAGCATAGTTAGGCAGCCGTGTAGTACCACCTCCGAGTCTCGGTTAAAGTATTTTTTTCCAGACAGACGGATTCGGAGTGTAATAACGGGAGACAGGATAGCAGCCGTGTGATGCTGGTAGAGCAGCCGGGTAATACCAGTCACGATATCGATACCGATCCCACATAGTCCGCAAATGAATAACAGGAGACAATGGTCCCCCGCAAGAGAAGCTTCAGCCAATGATGATTTGCTTTTCCAGACAAAGACAAAGATGGCAATTCGCAAGGTAACGGACAAGGTGCGGGACAATGTTCAGATACAGAATCAATCATTTTTGAAGGGGATCCAACCTAGAGAAGTCCCAAGTCCCTACGGTCACACGCACTGGCACAGGGAATATTTTTGGGTGTGTTTCGCTCAATCATTAATTGAACAAAAATAATAAATCAACTCAACGGGCAATGTATCGGGCCAAGTCGAGATGGCCAATTAGTCAGTTTTCAAAGGGCTTTCAGATGATATAGGTTCGGGAGGTCAACACTCAGCCGATCTCACCCAAACAAGTATTTTCTTTGGAGTAATTATCAGACGCACACTAAACAAATGTGACAAGACGAAGGGGTGCGTCAACCAAGGTATCGGATGCCTGGCCCAGGGGCAAAGGGATATAAGGACATGGGAGGTTGTCGTAAACTAAGTCCGCTCCGCGCAGTAGTCAGCTGGTGGGAAGTCACACACCGCTGAGTCCGAGTGGCCGCATCTAGGTGCGGAGTGGTATAAGGACATGGGAGATTGTCGTAAACCAAGTCCACACAGTAGAGCGCAGCAACCGAGAGACAAGATCAGAAAGATTGTATACCACCGGGAGCGGATTTTCGAGGTGAATCTGATTGAGCGCGGGCCGGAGGAGATTGGGACCCAGGGTGAGGGCGCAAGGCAGATTTGATGAGAAAGGCCGGCGGGAGTGATGCGTGGGCTGGGAGCGTGTCAAATACGTGTTGGAGACGTGAATAGCGTGTCATTTGATGAGAAACGGAAGCGTGCGAAGAGACGGCGGAGATTGGACAAGCGGTGAGAGTGCGGCACAGGATCGGAGTGTAGAAAAGAACTTGCTTTTGTCAATCAATGTTAGTCCAAGTCAAAATTGGTAGGATCATTGACTGGATTGAAGGTCGTTCGGCTTGTGTCTTCTGTTACGTTACCGAGATCAAGTCAGATTTGACTCAACGGCACATCGACTTGTGGGAATAGTGACTTGGTCTATCAAGTGAGGTTCAAATGCATAGTATTATTGACCGATTGAAGGCTATTGGCCTTACGCGCAAGTCCGAATCAAGTATCATTGACCGCTTCAAAGGGGTTGGACTTGTATTCTGTTACATTGACGCACTCAAGTCATTAGTGTAGTCCGACTTGTGAGAATAAGGACTCGGTCCATTGAACGACCTTACCAATTTCACATTCTTTGCTTGAATATTTCGAGTGTACAGAGTGAGCGCACATCTGATAATCTGGCTCGGAGGACTCAACCACTTTCAAGGTGTTGGCTTCAATACATCAAGCACGCAAGTCGCACTCTGATCACTGATCGAATGATAACAATCTCCGGTGCGTCTCACACAAGGCGGCGGGCGGTCAAGCGCGCATCTGCCGTGTGATACCAGACACAAGTCTCAGTCATTGTAAGCTTTTCGAGGTCGATTAGGAAGTGTAACAACGGGAGACAAGAGGACAGCCGTGTGATACTAGGTTAGCATAGTTAGGCAGCCGTGTAGTACCACCTCCGAGTCTCGGTTAAAGTATTTTTTTCCAGACAGACGGATTCGGAGTGTAATAACGGGAGACAGGATAGCAGCCGTGTGATGCTGGTAGAGCAGCCGGGTAATACCAGTCACGATATCGATACCGATCCCACATAGTCCGCAAATGAATAACAGGAGACAATGGTCCCCCGCAAGAGAAGCTTCAGCCAATGATGATTTGCTTTTCCAGACAAAGACAAAGATGGCAATTCGCAAGGTAACGGACAAGGTGCGGGACAATGTTCAGATACAGAATCAATCATTTTTGAAGGGGATCCAACCTAGAGAAGTCCCAAGTCCCTACGGTCACACGCACTGGCACAGGGAATATTTTTGGGTGTGTTTCGCTCAATCATTAATTGAACAAAAATAATAAATCAACTCAACGGGCAATGTATCGGGCCAAGTCGAGATGGCCAATTAGTCAGTTTTCAAAGGGCTTTCAGATGATATAGGTTCGGGAGGTCAACACTCAGCCGATCTCACCCAAACAAGTATTTTCTTTGGAGTAATTATCAGACGCACACTAAACAAATGTGACAAGACGAAGGGGTGCGTCAACCAAGGTATCGGATGCCTGGCCCAGGGGCAAAGGGATATAAGGACATGGGAGGTTGTCGTAAACTAAGTCCGCTCCGCGCAGTAGTCAGCTGGTGGGAAGTCACACACCGCTGAGTCCGAGTGGCCGCATCTAGGTGCGGAGTGGTATAAGGACATGGGAGATTGTCGTAAACCAAGTCCACACAGTAGAGCGCAGCAACCGAGAGACAAGATCAGAAAGATTGTATACCACCGGGAGCGGATTTTCGAGGTGAATCTGATTGAGCGCGG
Source organism: Mycena belliarum (assembly GCA_029282135.1). Taxonomy (NCBI): domain Eukaryota; kingdom Fungi; phylum Basidiomycota; class Agaricomycetes; order Agaricales; family Mycenaceae; genus Mycena; species Mycena belliarum. Next base: position 5,542 of record JARJCN010000171.1, read on the forward strand.
GCCGGAGGAGATTGGGACCCAGGGTGAGGGCGCAAGGCAGATTTGATGAGAAAGGCCGGCGGGAGTGATGCGTGGGCTGGGAGCGTGTCAAATACGTGTTGGAGACGTGAATAGCGTGTCATTTGATGAGAAACGGAAGCGTGCGAAGAGACGGCGGAGATTGGACAAGCGGTGAGAGTGCGGCACAGGATCGGAGTGTAGAAAAGAACTTGCTTTTGTCAATCAATGTTAGTCCAAGTCAAAATTGGTAGGATCATTGACTGGATTGAAGGTCGTTCGGCTTGTGTCTTCTGTTACGTTACCGAGATCAAGTCAGATTTGACTCAACGGCACATTCCGACTTGTGGGAATAGTGACTTGGTCTATCAAGTGAGGTTCAAATGCATAGTATTATTGACCGATTGAAGGCTATTGGCCTTACGCGCAAGTCCGAATCAAGTATCATTGACCGCTTCAAAGGGGTTGGACTTGTATTCTGTTACATTGACGCACTCAAGTCATTAGTGTAGTCCGACTTGTGAGAATAAGGACTCGGTCCATTGAACGACCTTACCAATTTCACATTCTTTGCTTGAATATTTCGAGTGTACAGAGTGAGCGCACATCTGATAATCTGGCTCGGAGGACTCAACCACTTTCAAGGTGTTGGCTTCAATACATCAAGCACGCAAGTCGCACTCTGATCACTGATCGAATGATAACAATCTCCGGTGCGTCTCACACAAGGCGGCGGGCGGTCAAGCGCGCATCTGCCGTGTGATACCAGACACAAGTCTCAGTCATTGTAAGCTTTTCGAGGTCGATTAGGAAGTGTAACAACGGGAGACAAGAGGACAGCCGTGTGATACTAGGTTAGCATAGTTAGGCAGCCGTGTAGTACCACCTCCGAGTCTCGGTTAAAGTATTTTTTTCCAGACAGACGGATTCGGAGTGTAATAACGGGAGACAGGATAGCAGCCGTGTGATGCTGGTAGAGCAGCCGGGTAATACCAGTCACGATATCGATACCGATCCCACATAGTCCGCAAATGAATAACAGGAGACAATGGTCCCCCGCAAGAGAAGCTTCAGCCAATGATGATTTGCTTTTCCAGACAAAGACAAAGATGGCAATTCGCAAGGTAACGGACAAGGTGCGGGACAATGTTCAGATACAGAATCAATCATTTTTGAAGGGGATCCAACCTAGAGAAGTCCCAAGTCCCTACGGTCACACGCACTGGCACAGGGAATATTTTTGGGTGTGTTTCGCTCAATCATTAATTGAACAAAAATAATAAATCAACTCAACGGGCAATGTATCGGGCCAAGTCGAGATGGCCAATTAGTCAGTTTTCAAAGGGCTTTCAGATGATATAGGTTCGGGAGGTCAACACTCAGCCGATCTCACCCAAACAAGTATTTTCTTTGGAGTAATTATCAGACGCACACTAAACAAATGTGACAAGACGAAGGGGTGCGTCAACCAAGGTATCGGATGCCTGGCCCAGGGGCAAAGGGATATAAGGACATGGGAGGTTGTCGTAAACTAAGTCCGCTCCGCGCAGTAGTCAGCTGGTGGGAAGTCACACACCGCTGAGTCCGAGTGGCCGCATCTAGGTGCGGAGTGGTATAAGGACATGGGAGATTGTCGTAAACCAAGTCCACACAGTAGAGCGCAGCAACCGAGAGACAAGATCAGAAAGATTGTATACCACCGGGAGCGGATTTTCGAGGTGAATCTGATTGAGCGCGGGCCGGAGGAGATTGGGACCCAGGGTGAGGGCGCAAGGCAGATTTGATGAGAAAGGCCGGCGGGAGTGATGCGTGGGCTGGGAGCGTGTCAAATACGTGTTGGAGACGTGAATAGCGTGTCATTTGATGAGAAACGGAAGCGTGCGAAGAGACGGCGGAGATTGGACAAGCGGTGAGAGTGCGGCACAGGATCGGAGTGTAGAAAAGAACTTGCTTTTGTCAATCAATGTTAGTCCAAGTCAAAATTGGTAGGATCATTGACTGGATTGAAGGTCGTTCGGCTTGTGTCTTCTGTTACGTTACCGAGATCAAGTCAGATTTGACTCAACGGCACATTCCGACTTGTGGGAATAGTGACTTGGTCTATCAAGTGAGGTTCAAATGCATAGTATTATTGACCGATTGAAGGCTATTGGCCTTACGCGCAAGTCCGAATCAAGTATCATTGACCGCTTCAAAGGGGTTGGACTTGTATTCTGTTACATTGACGCACTCAAGTCATTAGTGTAGTCCGACTTGTGAGAATAAGGACTCGGTCCATTGAACGACCTTACCAATTTCACATTCTTTGCTTGAATATTTCGAGTGTACAGAGTGAGCGCACATCTGATAATCTGGCTCGGAGGACTCAACCACTTTCAAGGTGTTGGCTTCAATACATCAAGCACGCAAGTCGCACTCTGATCACTGATCGAATGATAACAATCTCCGGTGCGTCTCACACAAGGCGGCGGGCGGTCAAGCGCGCATCTGCCGTGTGATACCAGACACAAGTCTCAGTCATTGTAAGCTTTTCGAGGTCGATTAGGAAGTGTAACAACGGGAGACAAGAGGACAGCCGTGTGATACTAGGTTAGCATAGTTAGGCAGCCGTGTAGTACCACCTCCGAGTCTCGGTTAAAGTATTTTTTTCCAGACAGACGGATTCGGAGTGTAATAACGGGAGACAGGATAGCAGCCGTGTGATGCTGGTAGAGCAGCCGGGTAATACCAGTCACGATATCGATACCGATCCCACATAGTCCGCAAATGAATAACAGGAGACAATGGTCCCCCGCAAGAGAAGCTTCAGCCAATGATGATTTGCTTTTCCAGACAAAGACAAAGATGGCAATTCGCAAGGTAACGGACAAGGTGCGGGACAATGTTCAGATACAGAATCAATCATTTTTGAAGGGGATCCAACCTAGAGAAGTCCCAAGTCCCTACGGTCACACGCACTGGCACAGGGAATATTTTTGGGTGTGTTTCGCTCAATCATTAATTGAACAAAAATAATAAATCAACTCAACGGGCAATGTATCGGGCCAAGTCGAGATGGCCAATTAGTCAGTTTTCAAAGGGCTTTCAGATGATATAGGTTCGGGAGGTCAACACTCAGCCGATCTCACCCAAACAAGTATTTTCTTTGGAGTAATTATCAGACGCACACTAAACAAATGTGACAAGACGAAGGGGTGCGTCAACCAAGGTATCGGATGCCTGGCCCAGGGGCAAAGGGATATAAGGACATGGGAGGTTGTCGTAAACTAAGTCCGCTCCGCGCAGTAGTCAGCTGGTGGGAAGTCACACACCGCTGAGTCCGAGTGGCCGCATCTAGGTGCGGAGTGGTATAAGGACATGGGAGATTGTCGTAAACCAAGTCCACACAGTAGAGCGCAGCAACCGAGAGACAAGATCAGAAAGATTGTATACCACCGGGAGCGGATTTTCGAGGTGAATCTGATTGAGCGCGGGCCGGAGGAGATTGGGACCCAGGGTGAGGGCGCAAGGCAGATTTGATGAGAAAGGCCGGCGGGAGTGATGCGTGGGCTGGGAGCGTGTCAAATACGTGTTGGAGACGTGAATAGCGTGTCATTTGATGAGAAACGGAAGCGTGCGAAGAGACGGCGGAGATTGGACAAGCGGTGAGAGTGCGGCACAGGATCGGAGTGTAGAAAAGAACTTGCTTTTGTCAATCAATGTTAGTCCAAGTCAAAATTGGTAGGATCATTGACTGGATTGAAGGTCGTTCGGCTTGTGTCTTCTGTTACGTTACCGAGATCAAGTCAGATTTGACTCAACGGCACATTCCGACTTGTGGGAATAGTGACTTGGTCTATCAAGTGAGGTTCAAATGCATAGTATTATTGACCGATTGAAGGCTATTGGCCTTACGCGCAAGTCCGAATCAAGTATCATTGACCGCTTCAAAGGGGTTGGACTTGTATTCTGTTACATTGACGCACTCAAGTCATTAGTGTAGTCCGACTTGTGAGAATAAGGACTCGGTCCATTGAACGACCTTACCAATTTCACATTCTTTGCTTGAATATTTCGAGTGTACAGAGTGAGCGCACATCTGATAATCTGGCTCGGAGGACTCAACCACTTTCAAGGTGTTGGCTTCAATACATCAAGCACGCAAGTCGCACTCTGATCACTGATCGAATGATAACAATCTCCGGTGCGTCTCACACAAGGCGGCGGGCGGTCAAGCGCGCATCTGCCGTGTGATACCAGACACAAGTCTCAGTCATTGTAAGCTTTTCGAGGTCGATTAGGAAGTGTAACAACGGGAGACAAGAGGACAGCCGTGTGATACTAGGTTAGCATAGTTAGGCAGCCGTGTAGTACCACCTCCGAGTCTCGGTTAAAGTATTTTTTTCCAGACAGACGGATTCGGAGTGTAATAACGGGAGACAGGATAGCAGCCGTGTGATGCTGGTAGAGCAGCCGGGTAATACCAGTCACGATATCGATACCGATCCCACATAGTCCGCAAATGAATAACAGGAGACAATGGTCCCCCGCAAGAGAAGCTTCAGCCAATGATGATTTGCTTTTCCAGACAAAGACAAAGATGGCAATTCGCAAGGTAACGGACAAGGTGCGGGACAATGTTCAGATACAGAATCAATCATTTTTGAAGGGGATCCAACCTAGAGAAGTCCCAAGTCCCTACGGTCACACGCACTGGCACAGGGAATATTTTTGGGTGTGTTTCGCTCAATCATTAATTGAACAAAAATAATAAATCAACTCAACGGGCAATGTATCGGGCCAAGTCGAGATGGCCAATTAGTCAGTTTTCAAAGGGCTTTCAGATGATATAGGTTCGGGAGGTCAACACTCAGCCGATCTCACCCAAACAAGTATTTTCTTTGGAGTAATTATCAGACGCACACTAAACAAATGTGACAAGACGAAGGGGTGCGTCAACCAAGGTATCGGATGCCTGGCCCAGGGGCAAAGGGATATAAGGACATGGGAGGTTGTCGTAAACTAAGTCCGCTCCGCGCAGTAGTCAGCTGGTGGGAAGTCACACACCGCTGAGTCCGAGTGGCCGCATCTAGGTGCGGAGTGGTATAAGGACATGGGAGATTGTCGTAAACCAAGTCCACACAGTAGAGCGCAGCAACCGAGAGACAAGATCAGAAAGATTGTATACCACCGGGAGCGGATTTTCGAGGTGAATCTGATTGAGCGCGGGCCGGAGGAGATTGGGACCCAGGGTGAGGGCGCAAGGCAGATTTGATGAGAAAGGCCGGCGGGAGTGATGCGTGGGCTGGGAGCGTGTCAAATACGTGTTGGAGACGTGAATAGCGTGTCATTTGATGAGAAACGGAAGCGTGCGAAGAGACGGCGGAGATTGGACAAGCGGTGAGAGTGCGGCACAGGATCGGAGTGTAGAAAAGAACTTGCTTTTGTCAATCAATGTTAGTCCAAGTCAAAATTGGTAGGATCATTGACTGGATTGAAGGTCGTTCGGCTTGTGTCTTCTGTTACGTTACCGAGATCAAGTCAGATTTGACTCAACGGCACATTCCGACTTGTGGGAATAGTGACTTGGTCTATCAAGTGAGGTTCAAATGCATAGTATTATTGACCGATTGAAGGCTATTGGCCTTACGCGCAAGTCCGAATCAAGTATCATTGACCGCTTCAAAGGGGTTGGACTTGTATTCTGTTACATTGACGCACTCAAGTCATTAGTGTAGTCCGACTTGTGAGAATAAGGACTCGGTCCATTGAACGACCTTACCAATTTCACATTCTTTGCTTGAATATTTCGAGTGTACAGAGTGAGCGCACATCTGATAATCTGGCTCGGAGGACTCAACCACTTTCAAGGTGTTGGCTTCAATACATCAAGCACGCAAGTCGCACTCTGATCACTGATCGAATGATAACAATCTCCGGTGCGTCTCACACAAGGCGGCGGGCGGTCAAGCGCGCATCTGCCGTGTGATACCAGACACAAGTCTCAGTCATTGTAAGCTTTTCGAGGTCGATTAGGAAGTGTAACAACGGGAGACAAGAGGACAGCCGTGTGATACTAGGTTAGCATAGTTAGGCAGCCGTGTAGTACCACCTCCGAGTCTCGGTTAAAGTATTTTTTTCCAGACAGACGGATTCGGAGTGTAATAACGGGAGACAGGATAGCAGCCGTGTGATGCTGGTAGAGCAGCCGGGTAATACCAGTCACGATATCGATACCGATCCCACATAGTCCGCAAATGAATAACAGGAGACAATGGTCCCCCGCAAGAGAAGCTTCAGCCAATGATGATTTGCTTTTCCAGACAAAGACAAAGATGGCAATTCGCAAGGTAACGGACAAGGTGCGGGACAATGTTCAGATACAGAATCAATCATTTTTGAAGGGGATCCAACCTAGAGAAGTCCCAAGTCCCTACGGTCACACGCACTGGCACAGGGAATATTTTTGGGTGTGTTTCGCTCAATCATTAATTGAACAAAAATAATAAATCAACTCAACGGGCAATGTATCGGGCCAAGTCGAGATGGCCAATTAGTCAGTTTTCAAAGGGCTTTCAGATGATATAGGTTCGGGAGGTCAACACTCAGCCGATCTCACCCAAACAAGTATTTTCTTTGGAGTAATTATCAGACGCACACTAAACAAATGTGACAAGACGAAGGGGTGCGTCAACCAAGGTATCGGATGCCTGGCCCAGGGGCAAAGGGATATAAGGACATGGGAGGTTGTCGTAAACTAAGTCCGCTCCGCGCAGTAGTCAGCTGGTGGGAAGTCACACACCGCTGAGTCCGAGTGGCCGCATCTAGGTGCGGAGTGGTATAAGGACATGGGAGATTGTCGTAAACCAAGTCCACACAGTAGAGCGCAGCAACCGAGAGACAAGATCAGAAAGATTGTATACCACCGGGAGCGGATTTTCGAGGTGAATCTGATTGAGCGCGGGCCGGAGGAGATTGGGACCCAGGGTGAGGGCGCAAGGCAGATTTGATGAGAAAGGCCGGCGGGAGTGATGCGTGGGCTGGGAGCGTGTCAAATACGTGTTGGAGACGTGAATAGCGTGTCATTTGATGAGAAACGGAAGCGTGCGAAGAGACGGCGGAGATTGGACAAGCGGTGAGAGTGCGGCACAGGATCGGAGTGTAGAAAAGAACTTGCTTTTGTCAATCAATGTTAGTCCAAGTCAAAATTGGTAGGATCATTGACTGGATTGAAGGTCGTTCGGCTTGTGTCTTCTGTTACGTTACCGAGATCAAGTCAGATTTGACTCAACGGCACATTCCGACTTGTGGGAATAGTGACTTGGTCTATCAAGTGAGGTTCAAATGCATAGTATTATTGACCGATTGAAGGCTATTGGCCTTACGCGCAAGTCCGAATCAAGTATCATTGACCGCTTCAAAGGGGTTGGACTTGTATTCTGTTACATTGACGCACTCAAGTCATTAGTGTAGTCCGACTTGTGAGAATAAGGACTCGGTCCATTGAACGACCTTACCAATTTCACATTCTTTGCTTGAATATTTCGAGTGTACAGAGTGAGCGCACATCTGATAATCTGGCTCGGAGGACTCAACCACTTTCAAGGTGTTGGCTTCAATACATCAAGCACGCAAGTCGCACTCTGATCACTGATCGAATGATAACAATCTCCGGTGCGTCTCACACAAGGCGGCGGGCGGTCAAGCGCGCATCTGCCGTGTGATACCAGACACAAGTCTCAGTCATTGTAAGCTTTTCGAGGTCGATTAGGAAGTGTAACAACGGGAGACAAGAGGACAGCCGTGTGATACTAGGTTAGCATAGTTAGGCAGCCGTGTAGTACCACCTCCGAGTCTCGGTTAAAGTATTTTTTTCCAGACAGACGGATTCGGAGTGTAATAACGGGAGACAGGATAGCAGCCGTGTGATGCTGGTAGAGCAGCCGGGTAATACCAGTCACGATATCGATACCGATCCCACATAGTCCGCAAATGAATAACAGGAGACAATGGTCCCCCGCAAGAGAAGCTTCAGCCAATGATGATTTGCTTTTCCAGACAAAGACAAAGATGGCAATTCGCAAGGTAACGGACAAGGTGCGGGACAATGTTCAGATACAGAATCAATCATTTTTGAAGGGGATCCAACCTAGAGAAGTCCCAAGTCCCTACGGTCACACGCACTGGCACAGGGAATATTTTTGGGTGTGTTTCGCTCAATCATTAATTGAACAAAAATAATAAATCAACTCAACGGGCAATGTATCGGGCCAAGTCGAGATGGCCAATTAGTCAGTTTTCAAAGGGCTTTCAGATGATATAGGTTCGGGAGGTCAACACTCAGCCGATCTCACCCAAACAAGTATTTTCTTTGGAGTAATTATCAGACGCACACTAAACAAATGTGACAAGACGAAGGGGTGCGTCAACCAAGGTATCGGATGCCTGGCCCAGGGGCAAAGGGATATAAGGACATGGGAGGTTGTCGTAAACTAAGTCCGCTCCGCGCAGTAGTCAGCTGGTGGGAAGTCACACACCGCTGAGTCCGAGTGGCCGCATCTAGGTGCGGAGTGGTATAAGGACATGGGAGATTGTCGTAAACCAAGTCCACACAGTAGAGCGCAGCAACCGAGAGACAAGATCAGAAAGATTGTATACCACCGGGAGCGGATTTTCGAGGTGAATCTGATTGAGCGCGGGCCGGAGGAGATTGGGACCCAGGGTGAGGGCGCAAGGCAGATTTGATGAGAAAGGCCGGCGGGAGTGATGCGTGGGCTGGGAGCGTGTCAAATACGTGTTGGAGACGTGAATAGCGTGTCATTTGATGAGAAACGGAAGCGTGCGAAGAGACGGCGGAGATTGGACAAGCGGTGAGAGTGCGGCACAGGATCGGAGTGTAGAAAAGAACTTGCTTTTGTCAATCAATGTTAGTCCAAGTCAAAATTGGTAGGATCATTGACTGGATTGAAGGTCGTTCGGCTTGTGTCTTCTGTTACGTTACCGAGATCAAGTCAGATTTGACTCAACGGCACATTCCGACTTGTGGGAATAGTGACTTGGTCTATCAAGTGAGGTTCAAATGCATAGTATTATTGACCGATTGAAGGCTATTGGCCTTACGCGCAAGTCCGAATCAAGTATCATTGACCGCTTCAAAGGGGTTGGACTTGTATTCTGTTACATTGACGCACTCAAGTCATTAGTGTAGTCCGACTTGTGAGAATAAGGACTCGGTCCATTGAACGACCTTACCAATTTCACATTCTTTGCTTGAATATTTCGAGTGTACAGAGTGAGCGCACATCTGATAATCTGGCTCGGAGGACTCAACCACTTTCAAGGTGTTGGCTTCAATACATCAAGCACGCAAGTCGCACTCTGATCACTGATCGAATGATAACAATCTCCGGTGCGTCTCACACAAGGCGGCGGGCGGTCAAGCGCGCATCTGCCGTGTGATACCAGACACAAGTCTCAGTCATTGTAAGCTTTTCGAGGTCGATTAGGAAGTGTAACAACGGGAGACAAGAGGACAGCCGTGTGATACTAGGTTAGCATAGTTAGGCAGCCGTGTAGTACCACCTCCGAGTCTCGGTTAAAGTATTTTTTTCCAGACAGACGGATTCGGAGTGTAATAACGGGAGACAGGATAGCAGCCGTGTGATGCTGGTAGAGCAGCCGGGTAATACCAGTCACGATATCGATACCGATCCCACATAGTCCGCAAATGAATAACAGGAGACAATGGTCCCCCGCAAGAGAAGCTTCAGCCAATGATGATTTGCTTTTCCAGACAAAGACAAAGATGGCAATTCGCAAGGTAACGGACAAGGTGCGGGACAATGTTCAGATACAGAATCAATCATTTTTGAAGGGGATCCAACCTAGAGAAGTCCCAAGTCCCTACGGTCACACGCACTGGCACAGGGAATATTTTTGGGTGTGTTTCGCTCAATCATTAATTGAACAAAAATAATAAATCAACTCAACGGGCAATGTATCGGGCCAAGTCGAGATGGCCAATTAGTCAGTTTTCAAAGGGCTTTCAGATGATATAGGTTCGGGAGGTCAACACTCAGCCGATCTCACCCAAACAAGTATTTTCTTTGGAGTAATTATCAGACGCACACTAAACAAATGTGACAAGACGAAGGGGTGCGTCAACCAAGGTATCGGATGCCTGGCCCAGGGGCAAAGGGATATAAGGACATGGGAGGTTGTCGTAAACTAAGTCCGCTCCGCGCAGTAGTCAGCTGGTGGGAAGTCACACACCGCTGAGTCCGAGTGGCCGCATCTAGGTGCGGAGTGGTATAAGGACATGGGAGATTGTCGTAAACCAAGTCCACACAGTAGAGCGCAGCAACCGAGAGACAAGATCAGAAAGATTGTATACCACCGGGAGCGGATTTTCGAGGTGAATCTGATTGAGCGCGGGCCGGAGGAGATTGGGACCCAGGGTGAGGGCGCAAGGCAGATTTGATGAGAAAGGCCGGCGGGAGTGATGCGTGGGCTGGGAGCGTGTCAAATACGTGTTGGAGACGTGAATAGCGTGTCATTTGATGAGAAACGGAAGCGTGCGAAGAGACGGCGGAGATTGGACAAGCGGTGAGAGTGCGGCACAGGATCGGAGTGTAGAAAAGAACTTGCTTTTGTCAATCAATGTTAGTCCAAGTCAAAATTGGTAGGATCATTGACTGGATTGAAGGTCGTTCGGCTTGTGTCTTCTGTTACGTTACCGAGATCAAGTCAGATTTGACTCAACGGCACATTCCGACTTGTGGGAATAGTGACTTGGTCTATCAAGTGAGGTTCAAATGCATAGTATTATTGACCGATTGAAGGCTATTGGCCTTACGCGCAAGTCCGAATCAAGTATCATTGACCGCTTCAAAGGGGTTGGACTTGTATTCTGTTACATTGACGCACTCAAGTCATTAGTGTAGTCCGACTTGTGAGAATAAGGACTCGGTCCATTGAACGACCTTACCAATTTCACATTCTTTGCTTGAATATTTCGAGTGTACAGAGTGAGCGCACATCTGATAATCTGGCTCGGAGGACTCAACCACTTTCAAGGTGTTGGCTTCAATACATCAAGCACGCAAGTCGCACTCTGATCACTGATCGAATGATAACAATCTCCGGTGCGTCTCACACAAGGCGGCGGGCGGTCAAGCGCGCATCTGCCGTGTGATACCAGACACAAGTCTCAGTCATTGTAAGCTTTTCGAGGTCGATTAGGAAGTGTAACAACGGGAGACAAGAGGACAGCCGTGTGATACTAGGTTAGCATAGTTAGGCAGCCGTGTAGTACCACCTCCGAGTCTCGGTTAAAGTATTTTTTTCCAGACAGACGGATTCGGAGTGTAATAACGGGAGACAGGATAGCAGCCGTGTGATGCTGGTAGAGCAGCCGGGTAATACCAGTCACGATATCGATACCGATCCCACATAGTCCGCAAATGAATAACAGGAGACAATGGTCCCCCGCAAGAGAAGCTTCAGCCAATGATGATTTGCTTTTCCAGACAAAGACAAAGATGGCAATTCGCAAGGTAACGGACAAGGTGCGGGACAATGTTCAGATACAGAATCAATCATTTTTGAAGGGGATCCAACCTAGAGAAGTCCCAAGTCCCTACGGTCACACGCACTGGCACAGGGAATATTTTTGGGTGTGTTTCGCTCAATCATTAATTGAACAAAAATAATAAATCAACTCAACGGGCAATGTATCGGGCCAAGTCGAGATGGCCAATTAGTCAGTTTTCAAAGGGCTTTCAGATGATATAGGTTCGGGAGGTCAACACTCAGCCGATCTCACCCAAACAAGTATTTTCTTTGGAGTAATTATCAGACGCACACTAAACAAATGTGACAAGACGAAGGGGTGCGTCAACCAAGGTATCGGATGCCTGGCCCAGGGGCAAAGGGATATAAGGACATGGGAGGTTGTCGTAAACTAAGTCCGCTCCGCGCAGTAGTCAGCTGGTGGGAAGTCACACACCGCTGAGTCCGAGTGGCCGCATCTAGGTGCGGAGTGGTATAAGGACATGGGAGATTGTCGTAAACCAAGTCCACACAGTAGAGCGCAGCAACCGAGAGACAAGATCAGAAAGATTGTATACCACCGGGAGCGGATTTTCGAGGTGAATCTGATTGAGCGCGGGCCGGAGGAGATTGGGACCCAGGGTGAGGGCGCAAGGCAGATTTGATGAGAAAGGCCGGCGGGAGTGATGCGTGGGCTGGGAGCGTGTCAAATACGTGTTGGAGACGTGAATAGCGTGTCATTTGATGAGAAACGGAAGCGTGCGAAGAGACGGCGGAGATTGGACAAGCGGTGAGAGTGCGGCACAGGATCGGAGTGTAGAAAAGAACTTGCTTTTGTCAATCAATGTTAGTCCAAGTCAAAATTGGTAGGATCATTGACTGGATTGAAGGTCGTTCGGCTTGTGTCTTCTGTTACGTTACCGAGATCAAGTCAGATTTGACTCAACGGCACATTCCGACTTGTGGGAATAGTGACTTGGTCTATCAAGTGAGGTTCAAATGCATAGTATTATTGACCGATTGAAGGCTATTGGCCTTACGCGCAAGTCCGAATCAAGTATCATTGACCGCTTCAAAGGGGTTGGACTTGTATTCTGTTACATTGACGCACTCAAGTCATTAGTGTAGTCCGACTTGTGAGAATAAGGACTCGGTCCATTGAACGACCTTACCAATTTCACATTCTTTGCTTGAATATTTCGAGTGTACAGAGTGAGCGCACATCTGATAATCTGGCTCGGAGGACTCAACCACTTTCAAGGTGTTGGCTTCAATACATCAAGCACGCAAGTCGCACTCTGATCACTGATCGAATGATAACAATCTCCGGTGCGTCTCACACAAGGCGGCGGGCGGTCAAGCGCGCATCTGCCGTGTGATACCAGACACAAGTCTCAGTCATTGTAAGCTTTTCGAGGTCGATTAGGAAGTGTAACAACGGGAGACAAGAGGACAGCCGTGTGATACTAGGTTAGCATAGTTAGGCAGCCGTGTAGTACCACCTCCGAGTCTCGGTTAAAGTATTTTTTTCCAGACAGACGGATTCGGAGTGTAATAACGGGAGACAGGATAGCAGCCGTGTGATGCTGGTAGAGCAGCCGGGTAATACCAGTCACGATATCGATACCGATCCCACATAGTCCGCAAATGAATAACAGGAGACAATGGTCCCCCGCAAGAGAAGCTTCAGCCAATGATGATTTGCTTTTCCAGACAAAGACAAAGATGGCAATTCGCAAGGTAACGGACAAGGTGCGGGACAATGTTCAGATACAGAATCAATCATTTTTGAAGGGGATCCAACCTAGAGAAGTCCCAAGTCCCTACGGTCACACGCACTGGCACAGGGAATATTTTTGGGTGTGTTTCGCTCAATCATTAATTGAACAAAAATAATAAATCAACTCAACGGGCAATGTATCGGGCCAAGTCGAGATGGCCAATTAGTCAGTTTTCAAAGGGCTTTCAGATGATATAGGTTCGGGAGGTCAACACTCAGCCGATCTCACCCAAACAAGTATTTTCTTTGGAGTAATTATCAGACGCACACTAAACAAATGTGACAAGACGAAGGGGTGCGTCAACCAAGGTATCGGATGCCTGGCCCAGGGGCAAAGGGATATAAGGACATGGGAGGTTGTCGTAAACTAAGTCCGCTCCGCGCAGTAGTCAGCTGGTGGGAAGTCACACACCGCTGAGTCCGAGTGGCCGCATCTAGGTGCGGAGTGGTATAAGGACATGGGAGATTGTCGTAAACCAAGTCCACACAGTAGAGCGCAGCAACCGAGAGACAAGATCAGAAAGATTGTATACCACCGGGAGCGGATTTTCGAGGTGAATCTGATTGAGCGCGGGCCGGAGGAGATTGGGACCCAGGGTGAGGGCGCAAGGCAGATTTGATGAGAAAGGCCGGCGGGAGTGATGCGTGGGCTGGGAGCGTGTCAAATACGTGTTGGAGACGTGAATAGCGTGTCATTTGATGAGAAACGGAAGCGTGCGAAGAGACGGCGGAGATTGGACAAGCGGTGAGAGTGCGGCACAGGATCGGAGTGTAGAAAAGAACTTGCTTTTGTCAATCAATGTTAGTCCAAGTCAAAATTGGTAGGATCATTGACTGGATTGAAGGTCGTTCGGCTTGTGTCTTCTGTTACGTTACCGAGATCAAGTCAGATTTGACTCAACGGCACATTCCGACTTGTGGGAATAGTGACTTGGTCTATCAAGTGAGGTTCAAATGCATAGTATTATTGACCGATTGAAGGCTATTGGCCTTACGCGCAAGTCCGAATCAAGTATCATTGACCGCTTCAAAGGGGTTGGACTTGTATTCTGTTACATTGACGCACTCAAGTCATTAGTGTAGTCCGACTTGTGAGAATAAGGACTCGGTCCATTGAACGACCTTACCAATTTCACATTCTTTGCTTGAATATTTCGAGTGTACAGAGTGAGCGCACATCTGATAATCTGGCTCGGAGGACTCAACCACTTTCAAGGTGTTGGCTTCAATACATCAAGCACGCAAGTCGCACTCTGATCACTGATCGAATGATAACAATCTCCGGTGCGTCTCACACAAGGCGGCGGGCGGTCAAGCGCGCATCTGCCGTGTGATACCAGACACAAGTCTCAGTCATTGTAAGCTTTTCGAGGTCGATTAGGAAGTGTAACAACGGGAGACAAGAGGACAGCCGTGTGATACTAGGTTAGCATAGTTAGGCAGCCGTGTAGTACCACCTCCGAGTCTCGGTTAAAGTATTTTTTTCCAGACAGACGGATTCGGAGTGTAATAACGGGAGACAGGATAGCAGCCGTGTGATGCTGGTAGAGCAGCCGGGTAATACCAGTCACGATATCGATACCGATCCCACATAGTCCGCAAATGAATAACAGGAGACAATGGTCCCCCGCAAGAGAAGCTTCAGCCAATGATGATTTGCTTTTCCAGACAAAGACAAAGATGGCAATTCGCAAGGTAACGGACAAGGTGCGGGACAATGTTCAGATACAGAATCAATCATTTTTGAAGGGGATCCAACCTAGAGAAGTCCCAAGTCCCTACGGTCACACGCACTGGCACAGGGAATATTTTTGGGTGTGTTTCGCTCAATCATTAATTGAACAAAAATAATAAATCAACTCAACGGGCAATGTATCGGGCCAAGTCGAGATGGCCAATTAGTCAGTTTTCAAAGGGCTTTCAGATGATATAGGTTCGGGAGGTCAACACTCAGCCGATCTCACCCAAACAAGTATTTTCTTTGGAGTAATTATCAGACGCACACTAAACAAATGTGACAAGACGAAGGGGTGCGTCAACCAAGGTATCGGATGCCTGGCCCAGGGGCAAAGGGATATAAGGACATGGGAGGTTGTCGTAAACTAAGTCCGCTCCGCGCAGTAGTCAGCTGGTGGGAAGTCACACACCGCTGAGTCCGAGTGGCCGCATCTAGGTGCGGAGTGGTATAAGGACATGGGAGATTGTCGTAAACCAAGTCCACACAGTAGAGCGCAGCAACCGAGAGACAAGATCAGAAAGATTGTATACCACCGGGAGCGGATTTTCGAGGTGAATCTGATTGAGCGCGGGCCGGAGGAGATTGGGACCCAGGGTGAGGGCGCAAGGCAGATTTGATGAGAAAGGCCGGCGGGAGTGATGCGTGGGCTGGGAGCGTGTCAAATACGTGTTGGAGACGTGAATAGCGTGTCATTTGATGAGAAACGGAAGCGTGCGAAGAGACGGCGGAGATTGGACAAGCGGTGAGAGTGCGGCACAGGATCGGAGTGTAGAAAAGAACTTGCTTTTGTCAATCAATGTTAGTCCAAGTCAAAATTGGTAGGATCATTGACTGGATTGAAGGTCGTTCGGCTTGTGTCTTCTGTTACGTTACCGAGATCAAGTCAGATTTGACTCAACGGCACATTCCGACTTGTGGGAATAGTGACTTGGTCTATCAAGTGAGGTTCAAATGCATAGTATTATTGACCGATTGAAGGCTATTGGCCTAATATCATTCCGCCGTCCTGGCGAGCCTTCATTAGCAGAAAAAACAGCCTAAAAAACGACGGTCCTGCCAGGGGCCCCGGGGCCCACCGGGCCCGCAGCCCAGCGCCACCCGCCTCCCAGCCAGCATGGTCATGGTTTCAACTCCCGCAAAACGGCGGCAGTTGTCGCGTGATCCAGATTCCAGCATCACGTGATTTTTTTATGGGACGACGCGACCCCCAACACCCAACGTTCAGCTCTGAGAGCTGAGCGCTGGGCACCTGGTCGATGGACCGCAGGCCCTCAGGCCTCAGATGGTGCGCCCCGAGCACCCGTATCGACTTTATTCAGAACCTCGGCAGAGTCGGCACGGTAATCATCACGCTGTGACAGCCGCTGTCAACGCACCTCTTCCCTTTACCACCATCTCTGGAGTTGTCCCGCCGCCTGCGCATTCGCCGCCGCACGCTGCCGTTGCTCCTGGCGCTGACGCCAAAGCCGCCGCAGCCGCTGTTCAGAATGCTTTCCCGTGCCCGCGCCCTCGGCTCGCTCTCTCGCTCGAGTGTCATTGCCCTGTCCCTCGTGCTCGCTCCCTCTGCCGATGCCAGCGCTCCTGCTCCCGCACCCTGCCGCTCTCTGCGCTCTCTGCGTCCCGCTCATCTTAAAGATGCTGCCATAGTATCTAAAGGTGCGTCCGCTACTCCTCATTTTACCTCAACGCTGGCTCCTGTACAGTCGGTGCGCGCTCTTTGGAGATGCACTCGCCGTCCGACCACACCCTGCACGCGTACGCTACCATTGGCGCTCAGCGCACGCCCACCCGCCGCTCGCACAGGCGCACCGCGTCGCCGCCGTCGCCGCCTCGCTGCTCAAGGCGCCACAGCGCGCACCCTCCGACACCGCGCATGCGCCGCTTCCACTCGCGCTCCGGAGGACCAAGCCGGGCGACCTTCATCCCTGCAAAGGCCGCTAGTCCACACCAGCGTGCGCGCCGCCCGTCCCACCTCCGCTGCCGCCACGTCCACGCCCGCCGCGTGCACAATCGCCCGCCCCCCCCGTGCCGCGCGCACAGACTCGCCCGAGCGCGTGCGCCTCCTGTACCGCTGCGTCGTCACCGTGCGCGTACGGCTCCCCGCCCTTACACCCGACGTGCGCGCCGCCGCCTTCGAGCACCTCATGCACTCTCCGCTGCACGCCGATCGAGCATGCAGCACGCCGCCGTCCACCTCTGCCCCGTCGCTCGTCGCCACCGACGCCCCCGCACCTCGACGCCTGCACGCAGGGTCCGTCGCAAGCCGCGCACGCCTTCTCGCCAGCGAATACGCTGCGCGTTGCGGGTGCGCGGCTCGCCACGTCCCCCGCTGCCACGTCCCACCACCGCGCTCCCGTCTCGCGTGCAGCCAGACGCCGTTGAGCGCCACTCCTTTGCCGCCGGAGCCTCTCGCTCCCGTTGGTGCGTGTCCCGATCCTCTTACACAGTGTACGTATACTGACTACTTGAATAGCCTCTTGATGGCCATCGTCCTTTCTCAGAAGCTCGCTCCCGCGTAGTTTCGTCGGGAGCGTGCGACGTCTCGATCCGGGTGGCCCACGCGCGCGCGAAAACGTACCGGGCAGGGTCGGACTGCCCGCAACGTGGACGTCGACTCGCGCGCGCAAACGCATCGGCGGCGAATCTGGCGCGAGTCGTCTCGCGCGCGAGCCCTAGAAACTGTCGCCCCCGTTGCGCTCGACGTCCGGGGAACGGCGCTGCGCTCTCGCGGGAATCGCGAGTAAGCGAACCCAGCCCTGCCGTGCAGATGATTCACGGGAGCGACGCTGAGGACGCTGAGCAACGAGCTCTGCTAGAACGCCACCCCCGTCTCACGCGATGTCGGGGCGCTGTCCACGTTTCCCGAGGCCGCTGCCTCGGCCCTCGGGCAGCGCGAGGAGCGAAGCCGCGGTGGGCTCGAAGCAGGTGCAGCGTAAGCGTGCACAACGCTCTCGCGCGCGCGGACGGTACACAACGGCGCTCCCGACTTTAATTGACCACGTGACCTGGGCTGGCACCGTCGCTGACTCAGCCGCTGCCGACCAAAAGAAAAACAATGCGGTTTCACCTCACTCTTCCTCTATATTCATCCTTTGTGAGGCCCCTTCCACTGTCTCTTCCCCGGGGTCTGATTCCCTCCCATATAC
The DNA here is from genome assembly GCA_029282135.1 of Mycena belliarum. Taxonomy (NCBI): domain Eukaryota; kingdom Fungi; phylum Basidiomycota; class Agaricomycetes; order Agaricales; family Mycenaceae; genus Mycena; species Mycena belliarum. The sequence continues at coordinate 23,732 of JARJCN010000171.1, forward strand.
GGCCCCAACTTTACCCCTCTCTATATTGTTATGTAGTAGCAAGTTACAACTTAGATACTAGTACTGTTTTTCTTTGGTTTCTCCTGGAGTCCTCGCAAACGGTAAACAGACAGTACGCTTTTCAGACCATGTATTTTATTAGGGCCGATAAATACTCGCGTCGGAGCCTCAAAGGATGTTCAGAATAGAATATATTTTGAATAAGTAAATGGTATAAAATATACCACGTGGCCCTCCCCAGGATTTCCCGGGGACATCACGCGCACGCCCGGAGCCACAGACCTATCTCAGGGAGACGCGAGGCCTTTCACTCCGCGCATATCCATTGAATCTGAATCTTAATCTAGCGCTCGTTTGGCGCTCGGACTCGGAGTCGCAGGCACAGCGCGGATCACGGCTAGTTCCGGCTTCGCACACGTGCGGCGGTGCCACCGCTTGCTTCCCACCACAGTCGATGATTTTCCAGCCCTCTACCGCGCGCCGCTGGGTCTTTCGCGAACGCGTCTTGTTGTCTCAGCGGCCTCAATCTAGTCGTAATGACGTCTCGCGGCATCAATCTCGCGCTGTGGACCGTTTGCGAATACCGGCGGAACTCATCCAGCCGTCTTGTCGCATCTCGTCCCGTCATTCGAGTCGATCGCACCACCTACTAATACTTATCACCCCGCTCCGGCAGATGCCCGGCGCCGCCTCCTCGACTTGCATCCGCCCGGAGCTTCCGAGCGAGCGGCCATCCAGGAGCTCATCGACATCATCGCAATCCTCCCGTTAAACCCAGTGCGTAACGGCCTTCTCGTGCTGAAACACGCGCTGATATGACCTGGGATCTATAGGTCGTTGTGTACCCACAGGGTCTAGCGTTCGCAGGACCCCGCGACGCAGAAGAGTGGGGAGGCGCGCGCGGGGGGTGTGGAGGCGCGTGGAAGCGCTGCCGGGACGGGACGCTGCGGACGCAGCTAGGGCCGCCGCTACCTGCGCCCGATCTCGCTCCGCCCTCTCGCTCTTCGCCTCGGCCCCCGCATCTCGCTCCCCGCACCCATGCCGCCGCCCGCGCTTCGCTGCTCCTTCCCCGCGCAGCTCTACGCTCCCCGCCCCGCTTGAACGCCGAAGGCCGCGACCTCGCAGCATAGTGCGTCCGCTGCTGTCATACTGCACCCCAACGCTAAGTCCCATATTGCGTGCTCGCTCTCCTGACATGTCCTGCAGACTCCCTGCAGACTCTTGCCATTCAGGCCAACGCTTCCGTGCCCCCGCTCACTCGACGTCTCCCGCTAGCGCTTGGTCCGCCGCCCGCCGTCTACCCGCCGTGTCTCCGCCCCGAACACACACGCTAGGACGCCGCTTAGCGAACGTTCAGACGCCGTACGCCCACCGCGTTCGCTCGCGTTCCGTGCAAACAAAAAAAATGGCGCATTCCCTGCTGCCTGCCCCGCGATCGGCGCAGGTCTACGCCTGCCGCCGCGTGCAGCGTCTGCAACCGCCCGATGTCCGTGCCGCGCTCACAGACTCGCACACAGATCCGTGTCCGAGGTGCGAGCGCGGCTCACGCTGCTCTCGATCGGCCGCAAGGAGGCACGACTTCGTGCGTACGGCAGCGCTAGGTACGTCGCGCCTTTCTCTAAACGCCGACGCAGCCCGCTAGCGCCCGCCCGCGGCTTCCGCCCCACCGCGGCCCATGCACGCCGCAACCCCGCCGCGGTTCAACGCCGCTGTCCTTCCCTATTAAGTACGCTGCTTCTACGCTAGTTCTGTTTTACTTACTGACGGCTGGATATCTTCTAAAGACTGCTGGCAGAGCAACTCGCTCGCTGCCCGAATTGCGCGCGCAGCGCGCAGAGTTGGACTGTAAGCGACACATCGCAAGTCCTTGCCGCCGCCCCTCGCACGCATCGAGCGCGTTGACCGCATGGTGCTCATGGCGAACGCGCGAGTTCGCCGCTGCCGCGCGCGTGCTGCCGCCCACGAGTCCGGGGGTCGTTGTGCGCGCGCGGCTCCGTCCCACGCGCGCGTCTGCATTTTCCACCAGATCGCGATACGCCCGTGGCCGCCCCACGCCGCGCTCTGACGTCCACTCGCAGCAGCGCCGTGTGTTGCGTGCGACCACCGGGGGAATCCTCGCCGCCAACGCTGCTTCGGCCTACACACACCCGTCCCCTCCCGCCACCGCGCGGCTCTTAGCCCCCACTCGAGCACGCAGCCGCTAGACTCGCGGACCCGCGCCCCCTTCTGCGCTCCAGAACGCGCGCGCAGTATTCGTTCTCTTCATCCCCAGTTACATTGCCAGCTAATCCTGCTCTTGCCCTTTTCAGCGCCCCGACCGCCGCCGCCGCGCTTTGACCGCGCTCGTACTCGACGCTCGTCCCACAGCGGCCCATGCTTGACGAATAGATTTCAAAGTCTAATCGTCTCAAATTGCCTGTCCGCCGCTTGGCTACTACAGTCGCACCATGGTAGGTACTTTATGCTCTAACGCCGCCTTCAAATGTCTGCCTTGACCAGTACAACTCGACCCTGACAGTCGAGGTGCCGCTGACTCGACTTCGAGCGCGTCATCGGTAAGTACTCAAATTATCTCTACATCGTCCTAACTGACTGGGACCATGAGATCGTCTCTAACGGCGTTGAGATTGCGAGCCCGGCTCTCGATTCCGCCGCCTGGATTGACTCGAAACGAGTCGTTAGTAAGTCCTTCAATGTATAATGAGCTCTTTATTCTGACCTTGACCATTGAATCTGGCCTTGACCGCGTTTCAATCACATTCAAACGCGCCACGGTAAGTACTAGTTCATCCTACAACGCAGCCTTCATTCTGATTTTACCCAGCAGAATTCAAATCTATTGTTCTTTTACCGAGTTAGGGCGCTTGCGCTGAATCCGCATTGACTCCAACTGAAATTACCTCGCGTGACGCCTAAGTAGAGCGCGACGGCTCACATGACCGTATACGTTGTAACCCGGGATATTGCTAGGACGTGTCCTTCCGGACTGGGCACCATTTGTAGCGCGTCCGGAGTAGAGATACGGCCCCTTTTGATTCATGCACTGTTGCTCACTGCCCTAGCGCTTCCACACACCCCAAGCCCTGACGGCCCTCCGGCGCCGTTGCCTTGCTACATCAAGAACTTGAACAGTTGTTCTGTACCTGCTTCATCGAGCATCACCCGTGTTGGCTGCGCAAGGTGGCGCTCCGCAAGCGCGGCACTCGACATGATCGACTTTCTTCAACCCACTATCCGGCGCCCTCCCCAGGCCAGGTTTCTCTTTTCTTTTGAACCCTCGATGGCTGCCCTCGATTATCTTAACCAAGAGGCCGTTCTGCTGCTTCAACTGACTGTCCGGTTTGCTCTCAAGGTAATTTCCAGTTATCTTATTGATACCGCAATCATTGACTTACAATTGTCTTACCATACGTAGAGGCCGTTTTTGTGCTTGAATTGTGTCAACTGACCTGCTGGCGCGCATGCAAGGTAAATCTTGCTTAGTCTATTGAGTCAGGTTCATTCTAAGGGTAAGATTGTATCATTTTCACCAATTATTGAACTGCATTTGATTTCTGTAGCCCAGACACCGACACCACGATCCTTACTCTCTCCTCATTCAAGTCACTCTCATGGATTTTTTTGATTCCATGTTGAATTCTTGATCGCTCACTCTAATTTCCCTGCCCCTCATGCCGTCATTGTGATCTACGCTCCAAGTGCTTCACTTGTAGACTTTTACCTTGCATGCTCTAATCCGCGATACAGGTGGACTGTGGATCAAACGAACAGCAAGTCCAATTCCACTTTGCTGAACACTTGATCGCTGACGTCAATTTGAGGCTAAGTATTACTACTGTACGTCGGTATGCTCTATCGCGACTGACCTTCAAAAACTAGGTTTCTCTCCGTCAAAATCCCTTCATCGGCTATGACTCTTGCTTTTTTAGGGCGAGAATATGCCCGTGCACACCAAGGATACAAAGATACCGAGACTCTGCTTGGGGTCCGCACTGACGGACGCACCCAAATTCAGTTCTTCTTGCACACTTAGTAGTCTGAACCCTTGAATTGTTGTTTCCACGCTGTTCATCCCCCGAAAACCTCAACAGAAAACAAGATCTATCTATCATCACCTTGTCAATCGCCGCCCCGCGCCCTAGAACACCTGTCGTGCGAGCCCCGTGACGCTTGCGCAGAGTCGTCCGCGACGCTCGCGTCTCCCCGAGTCGCGAGGCAGAGTCCACATTGGGAGCGTGCTCGAGCCGGCGTGCGTCCCGCTTCCCTCGCGCAACAAGAGCAGCGCGCCCCGTTCCGCGCTCGCAAGATCGCCCGTGCGCGATATGCAGCACTGACAGCGCATCGGGCGTCCACCCAGCACGCCCTCCCCAGCTGTCATCCACGGTGCAGCGAGCGGCGACGTGCGCGATTCGTGCGTGTCCCGGACACGCGCGAACCAGTCGAGCAGGGTGGTCCGGAGATGCGCACGATGCGCAAGGCCTGCCCTGGAACGCGCGCCGCCGCGCCTATCGAGCGCGATGGCAACGAGGGTGCGCTCGGGCGAGCGCGTGGAGCGGGGCCAGCTCGAATCCGCAGAGTGCCGCCGTGTATCGCGCTCGCCCCCGCGCCGCCCCACCAGCTTCGCGTGAAGAATGGGTGGGTCGGTTGTGCGCTGCGCATGAGCGAGTGCCGTCGAGTACAGTCCACTCGCGCGTCGCTGCAGTCCACGGTGCTCAACGCCGCAGACTCAACGTCCGCGCTGATCGAGCTGCGTAGCGAGTCGCTTCCTAGGGGCAGCACACGTGCCCAACGCGGCGGCGTCGCCAGCGCGAGGGCAGGCTGCGAGACACCCGGCAGCAGCAGGACGCGCGGCGGCGGCGGCGAGCGCGCATGTGGAAACGCTGTAAACAGAGTCAGTGGATGTAGGTACGTCTGCGTCTGAATATACAAACTTAGCTGTGATTTCCTTGCGAATTGATTCAGAAGCGCCGTGTGGTCGTGAGTTGGGAAAAGGATTCCGGGATTCACTGGCTCTCTTCTGCGCGCGGCGGCCGATCTTGGGTTGGAGTCGTCTGCAGCGAAAGACTACCGGCTCGCTTGCGTCGAAGGGAGATTTGCAAGGACTTGTAAGATTGTGCTTGATGTTTGAGTTAGCGTATTTAAAGCTAAAATTGAACGGCGTCGCGCGCGTCGGATGCTGTAGCAAGTAAGTCGAGTGGCTCGTAATATGAATCACTCACTCTACTCTCGGGATGCACAGCAAATGAGCCAGTGAGATCGTGATGTGGGGCGTGTTTGGATTGGCGGAACTCGAAGGACATATAAGTAACCCTAAAAATCATGTAAACAATAAGGAAAAATGAAGGACAGACCGGAAAAGTAGGTCGGCAGCGTGCAGTTTGCACTTTTTGTGTCGGACGGTCCCCCTTTTTCCGAGAGGACGAGCTGCTTGACGGTCAGAATACTCTCAGATTTGTAGGTCCTCACATGCAAGAAGTCCGGCTTGTTCGCGCCAGGGAGCACGAGGGATAGATTCAAGAGCAAGTTTTAGTCGACGCATTCGAAGAAGCGTTGTAGAGTCCCACACCATGAGCGTGCAGACATTGGTACTGTCCCCAGACATTCGGAAGAGGCTGGGGGCAGATAAGACTCAGACAGATCAACCAGGATAGCAACCAGAGGCAGAGAATTGCAGGGGAGACAAGGACGCGTCGAGAACCAGATGAGCGCAGGAAGCAAGAGGGAGTCGGATCAAACGGATCAAGTGCGCAAGCATATGCAAAGCTTCTCTTGCTCTCGACCACCATGTCCTCGCCACTACCAAACTCGTTCGCGGCGAGCTCCTTCAAAATCTTGACAACTCTTGAGACAGGTGTGCAATTGCGTCCACCTTGCATGCCGTATGGGCTCGCGGCATAGAACCCGGCCGCTGACGCTAGTCTTTTCGGCCATTTTTCTGGCGCCGGGCTCCACTATATCGACGTAACATCTATCAATGTCATCCGCGACTCCCTCTTCCGGCTGCCTCGCACCTCACCAACCTCGCCTCCTCACAGACGAGCGAAAACGGCCATGCTGCGTCGCACGCTGTACAAGAGAATGATTTTTAGGGGGAAAGAAACATGTGACCCTCCCCGGGAATCCCGGGAGGTCAGCGCTTCAGCCCGCGTTTCAGCCCAAGCACTCCGATTGCAAAGATTTTGAACGTTGGAACTGGCCACTACCGCTGGCGCGCTGGGACCCGTGGCTAGGGCCTAGGGCTCCTGCCGAACCCGGCGCCGAATCGCCCTGCAAACAACAGCGATGAACGCCGCCCACTCGACACCCGGGAACTCGCCACCGACGGGACTTCGCTCCCCCAACGTACGCTCCGCGCTACCCGTCCCCCACGTCACGACAAGGTACGCCTGCCGCTGCTCAGCGCTATATGTACTCAAGCACCCACGCACCCACGCAGCCCCGCCTCCCTCCGCCGCCCTCAATTCCACGCATCGTCCCGCCCGCGCTGCTGCAATCTGCGAATCGTTCGCCGCACGCCGCCGCGCCTAGCGACCTCTGTGCCGCGCACGCCGCCCCGCCCGCGACTCCGCGGCTCGCTGTGGACGCGCGGTTCCGCGTCGTGAGGTGGGGTACTCAGCATCAGCAGACGCATCCGCCCCGCCCGCGCCCGCACGCTCGCCAACGCGCAACTTGCGCGCTCGTCCACTAACATCCGCCGCCCGCCCGCCCGTTTGGGTTGGCGCTTTTGCTCCTGCCGGCCTCAATCGATTCGCGTGTCCGCACCCTTCCCATTCGCGCAAATGCGAATGGCTCGAACTGTGCTCGCCTTGCGCTGCTCCCGGCCTGCGCTTTGCCCACGCCTTCACCACGTCCAACTGCCCTGTGCCGCGCGTGCAGGCCGGCCCGCACATCCGCGGCTCGATGTGTACACTCGGCTCGGGCACCGCTGCTGCGTCACCCCTCACAAACCCGCTATCTACTACCGACGGTACACTGTGCCGCCGGCGCTCGCAAGTCGCCACTTGCCCGAGCAATCAATCCAGCGCTCGACCTTGGTGTGTAATTACCTCTGTTACCTATTTACTGACTTAATCTAGACTTGAGCTCGAGACACCATCCTCCTGCCCCTCCGCGCTCACCCAAATCCCCGAAAACCGCCCGCCTATGCGCTTCGGCGTTGCCCCTGCCCCCCACAACGACATCCCGCCCCGTTCGAGTTGCGCGCCGAGTTGGCACTTGCCCTCCCGTCCACGCCCGGACATTGTCCGCCTGCCCGCCGCTGCGGCACCAAGTCTGCGGCCTCTCAAGCAGACCCGCGCCCGCATGTTCGCAGATTCACTTTACTTCCCCGATGCCCAAGACACTCGCGCTCTGTGCTCTGCGATCGACGGCGGCGCGCAGCGTAGTAACACCGCATCCCGCCCTGCGAGCGCTGATCCGGCGTCGAAGCTGAGACGCGCGCCTGGCTCGCGCGCGCCAACTGTGCGCCCAACGCCGACCCTAGCCAGTGGCCCCAGCCGCGCCGCCAATGACGAGGAGACGCGCGGCGTTGCCGTTTCGGAGCTCGCGCACGTCGCCCTTCCTGTGGAGCGCGGCGCGATCTCGAGGTCTGTGGCTGATATTTTTCCCTCCCTGCACTGATGAGAATGAAACGGATTCCAATCGTTGTACGAACGATGGAGCCTCGCAGTCATCGAGGTCTTCAAACGTGAATCAGGATCGTCCGCCTCGGACCTCCGTGGTCTAAAGACGCACTGGCGCCGTGTATGGGCTGCCGGGACTTTTTTTGTCGCGCTGCGCGACCGTCGATATCTACCTAATAGCAGACTCTCACCTCGCTTGCACATGCATAGGGAGCCACCACTGCGAGCACAAATCGCGAGACTTTCTTTTCCAGCGCGGGTTGTTTTACAGACGTGAATAACGACCCCCCGTATCCATTTTTGATTCACGGGGATTAGACCTTGCTCGCGCCCTTCACGCCATGATTGAAATACAGTCTTTATCGCCCCTGAACTCAAGGATAATTGGGATAATTAACTTAGATACATAGGCCCTCCGGGCAAGACCTGGCACCTTCCCTGGCACTGGGTCTGGATTTAGGTCACCATAACAGATAATCCAAATTACTGGATCATAGCTGCAGAAAATAGAGAAGACAGCTCAAAGGTTTGCTCGGTCGCCGCTGGCGTGTCGACCAGCTCACATTGAGCTAGCTACACTCATATATTTATCTTGGATCACACTCATATGGAAGAGATGGGGGGATCCCCATCTCCTGGTCATAAAGCCCAACCGGAAACTTGCCTGCATCAAACGTGCTCTGCTCGAGCAGTCGGATGCAAGGTCCGTGGTCTCTTGCACAAGTAGGGGGGAAGGGGATTGGTTTTGGTGAAGGATTTTGGCCAAAAAGATTTGTTCTTGTCTGCTTTGCTGCTTTCCACTTGATTTACAAACCACTATGAGCTTGATGACTACCAATGTATCAGACCTATCTACTAAAACCGGGCACTCTGGCATACATCTTGATATGTCATGTGTAAAGCCGTCCTGATGTTATTACGAGCAAAGTTGCAGTCGAGTTTTATAAAAGATTATTCTTTAAATTATTTAATTATTTTCGATGATCGGAAGTCGGACCGTCATGATCGGGACTGATGTGTCGTTTTCTAATTCGCGTTTGAGACCTGGAACCTAGTCAGGTACCAGGAATTATGGATTAGCGCCCGTTTGGCGCCCAGAGTCGCGCGGATCAGGCTATCTCCGGCCCGCACACGTGGCGCCTCTTGCTTCCCGCCACCACAATCGACTTCGCTCTGGTCCTCTGCTTCGAGTATTTACGTCCTCAAACGCGTCTTTGGGTTCAGAGTCTTCAATATACGACCCCCTGGCTCTGCACGATACCCTAACCGTGCCGTAGAAAGTAACCGAGGATCGACTGCGCGTGCGCGACGCGTCTATAGCCTGTGCTACGCCCAAGAGCACGCCCTCGCCCCACCGCTGCAAGCTGCCGCTCTAATCGTACTTGGCTGAAATCTTGTGAGTACATTTGATTGACTGATTTATTAGCTCTGCGCTCATCCTCGTAAGTTCAGGCGCGGTATCTCGCTCGGTGCTCTCCGCCTCCCCCCGAAAGAAGGGCGACCTTCTTCGTGCCATCCGACAGCGCCAACACTGTGCCTCTGTTGCGTCACATCTAGGTACGTCTTGAGTAATTTTCGACGCTATCTCCGATGTGCTCATAACATATGCGCTCCGGCGACTTCTGCGTTTCTCTACGGTCCTGCGACGTACCTAGTTGGGAAGAAAATCGGGCTTCTCGACTTGCTGCCCACTCCATGGTGTATGTGCATTGCCCCCACGCACTGGCGCGCACGTAGGATTCGCTCTTATTTCGGGTAATTCGGCTTATCCTCTGCAGCTACATCGCGTCGTATCTTCCCTTGAGCCGTCTCTTATGACAAACGGTCGGGATCTCATCCAGCGCATCTCAAGTCTGAGTTGCGTCACTCGCTTCTTATTTCTTTCGTTCATCCTGATATCGTCGCAACCCAGCTGCTGAGTATGAATCTTCGTTCCTATCTGGGACAGCTGACAACGTCGAAGTCGATTGGACAAGACCTTCAGCGCCACCCTTGCCCGTCTTAGTTGTATCACTGCGCGCACCAGATCCCCCTGCTCCTACGAGTTCCTTGCGCTTTGTCAGGAATATGAGGTGCGCGTCGCCAGGTTCCGCTTCACTTCCGACTCACGATCCGTCCAGGGAACTCAAGACGCCAGCAGCGCAGGACTCTCTCAATGACCACCAATCGTGTTCTTCTTCAACCGAAGCTTCCTCGCCAGTGCGTACTCCAGGAACACTTCTCATCTCCTATGGTCCTACACTGAAGTCATGCACTGCCCTTCTTTTCAGCGCTGGGCTCTCGTTCGCAAGCTCTCTTCAACCCATCGTCTGGCAGGCACAGCCCGTTCTAAAAACTCAGCGCCATCTGGGTCCCGCTCTTGGGAGCATCGTCTGCTTTGGCTGCAGAAGTAGGCGCTCCGCGGTTGTGTCCGCTGACGCGCTTCGTGTCGCGTTTGAGGCATCTTCTCGGCGCTGCACGGCGGTTTTCGGTCTATCGAAACTCTCTTGCATGTGGGGGACGTCGCACGGCGATATGCACATCGCACGCTGGACTTATGTGCTGCATTTTAGATCCTGGACCCTTTCATTTGTGTGCACCGGTCAAGCACGTCAGCCCCTCCTCCAATGTCCTCTGTGCCGTCCGCGTCTTGCTATCTTCCACGCTCATTTATCTCAGGCCTCAGACACACGCAGCTCTGCGTTATCGTGCACTCTGTCAAACCACCCTCCCAGCGCGCCAGAGCCGCCACTCAGCGATTCAGACGCCCACCGCTTAGCACTAATCCCAAGTCAAGCGGCATCCAGCGGAAATACCCACATTTCCGTCAATGCGGGAGGCGCAGAGCCTGAGGCGCAACGGACGCGGACGCGGTCTCTGAACGCTTCTCGTGGTGCATGAGGTAGAGCGCGAAGCGGATGGCACGGTGCCTTAAGCTGTGCCAGTGTGCGCTCATCCATTTCGTTACCTCGCCCTCTGCGCACGCACAGATGTTTCAACTTTCGAGTTTTTGTCAACTTTTTGAGTAAGTTGAAAGAAATCACGTGCTCCTCCCCGGGAAATCCGGGAGGTCAGAGCTGGGTCGAAGGTGCCGGTGAGCCCAACTAACCCTGCCCCACCCCATCTCATGCGGAAATCGTCCCCCCCTCGCGCGAAATCCGCCTAGTCAGACCCTGCATCAACCTGCATCAAAACACCGGCCCGGTAACCGTCACACCGTGACGAACCGCTGCCAGCGCATGTCGTTCCTTCGCCACCATGGTCCTGGAGGTCTCCCGCTGCCTGCTCACACCCAACGCACTCGCAAACGCGTCACTGCCGCCGCTTGCCGCCCGCCGCCCGCCGCCCCCGCCCCCCCACGTGATTCCGCGGCCGCCGTCCCTCGATCGACCTCGTTCCTTTCGACCGCTCTCGCTGCCCGGCCCCGCGTCTCGCTCCCTGCGCCCACGCCGTCGTCCGTCGGCGCCCGCCCTCTGTCGCCCTTTCACGCGCATCACTGCGCCCTCCGCACCGCTCGTTTGTCGGACAAAGGTGCGTCTGCTCTTCCCAGACCTCATCCAGCGCTAACTCCAGCACAGCGCGCTCGCTCCCCTTGCGCACGCTGCCTCCCTCGCTGGCCCGCCCTCGCTCAGCGGATGTCCTGCCCGCTGGCATGCGCACAGCGCATCGCCGTCGTTCGGTCCGCTGTCCGCCGTCACTCTCCCTCACCACTTCCACGGCATGCGCACGCTACGACCCCGCTTAACGATCGTCCGCCCGTCGCTTGCGCACCCGCACCGCGTCGCTTGCCACCCCGCACCGGCCCCGCTGCTCGAGGCGCCACTCACGTACCCCGCTGCAAGCGCCGCGTCCGCTCGCGTTCTGCGGGACCAACGCGAGCGGACACATCCTCTGCTTCCCTGCGATCGGCGTAGGCTCACGCCGGCGTGCGCGCCGCCCATCCCGCCTTCGAATCCGCTGCCGCCGCGCCCATGCGTGCCGTGTCCTCAACCGCCCGCCCTCGTGCCGCGCGCACAGTCTCGCCCGCGAATCCGCGCCCGAGGTGCGCGCGCGGCTCGAGCTACGCTGCCTCGTCATGCCACGTCCGCCGCCTCCTGCGCCCGCCCGCCGTCACGCGCGATCACCTTCGCTGCAAGGGCACAACCTTGCGTCCCCGTCCCCGGGTCACACCGCCACTGCCGCTGTCGAACTCGAGGACGTCGAGCTCGTCTCGGACGGGGCTTGCGCACATGAAGGCGAAGGACAAGTCCCCGCGCACGCACTCAGACGACGCCTCAAGTCTCTCAAGTCGGCCGCCTTTGCACTGCCTGCGCTACTACGAGCGACGTCCGCCTCGTCCGCGATCGTCCGGCGCCGTACGCACCCGCCGACTTGAAGACGGCGTGCACGCTCCCCGCCGCCTGAGTCGTGCCCCGCGTCGAGCCTCCCACACGTTACGAGTCTGCGCCGCTGCACACCCGCGCGGACCGCTGTACCACGACCTCGGGCCCGCGCGCATCACCAAAACGCCGCCGCGCGCAAGTCGCAACGACAACGCACGCTCGCGCCCTCCCAGTCCCGCCCTTTGCGCCGTCCGCATTCCCAAGCGCGTCTCAGCACCGTAGCTCCAAGTCGATCCCGTACGGGCGGAGGCGTTCGTTTAGGCCGGGCGACTCGTCCGCCCATTCGACTCGGTGTGATCGGCGTGCGCTGCGCTCCCGTCAACGCTGCCCGCTCGATCCTGCCGCCCTGCAAGTCCCCCCGCGCGCCGTCCAAGCGCGCCGTTCGCGCAGTCCCGCGCGCCTCGTCTCGCGAGCGCAAGTCGTCCGTCACGCGGCCATCACCACTGCCCCGATTCGCGCATGTTCTTCCGTCCACCCCGCCCGCCCGCTCCGCAAGTCGCCCGCGCGCCCCGCCTCCCGGGCAAGTCGTACGCCGCGCTACCACCACCACGCCCTAATTCGCGGGCGGACACTGCAAACTCGCACGGGCTCATGCCCCCATCGACACCCACCGACGCTGCTGATCCCGTCGGGATTCGCGGGTCAGGGAATGCCTGCGGCTCCACATCGTGGGCTGCCGACGTCGCGCTCGAAGCCGTATCACCAACGACGCCCATGCCCGCATTGCCCCCCCACGCCGGCCCTCCTCGCTCTCCGCTTTGTGCAAGTCCCGACGCGCGCCGCCCGCTGCATGTTCCCGAGCCGGCCCAGGTTGCGTGCGAGGTACGTCCGCTTTCACGCCCTCGCTACCCGACTAACTTACAACGCAGCTACAGTACGTACCCTCCTTCCAGCCCCGCGTGACGCCGACGTCGCGCAGCCCACGGCCGCAGACGCGCACGACGGCGGTGAATGCTGCCCAATCTACGACCGCGAACTCGCTACCGACGAGACATCGCTTCCCCAACGCACGTTCCGGGCTGCCCGTCCCCCATTTCACAACAAGGACGCCCTCAAGCGCTCAACGCTATATCCACTTACGCAGCCCCGCCTCCCTCCCGCCGCCCTCGATCCTACACATCATCCCGCCCGCGCCGCTTCAATCTGCAAAATTTCACGCCGTACGCCGCCCCGCCCAGCGACCTCCGTGCCGCGCACGCAGCCCCGGCTCGGTCTGCACGCGCACTTCCGCGTCGTGACGTGGCGTCCTCGAGTCCGACGACGCGCAAGTTGCGCGCTCGTCCACAACGTCCGCCCGCCCCGCCATGCGCTGCGAGTCCGCGGCGCCTCCGCTCGCCCACCCGGGTTAGCGTTTCCTGACCCTAGCCCTCGTCGATGAGCGTCTCCACGCCCGTTCGGCAGCGCGAATCCGAGTCCCGCGAATGGTGCCGTGCTTGCGTTGCTATTTGTTTGCGCCTGGCCCGCGCCTCCCACTGCGCGGCCCCGTGCCGCGCGCGCAGAGCCTCCCGCGAATCCGCGGGTACCCGTGCTCGCGCGGCTCCGGACTGTGGCGTCGTCCAGGCCCTCGTGCGCACGAGGGCCTGCTGCCGCCGGTCCTGCGCTTGTCGCCCGCCTGCCCGCAAGGCCCCCGCACTCGAAATCATACGCGTCTTGCTCGACTCGCATACGCTCCACGCCTTGCGCCGCAGACGAGCTTGAGGCGCACGCACTTGAAGTTGGAGGGAGAAGGGAGGGTGGCGTCGGGGGATGAGAATGCACTATTAGAGGTGCGCTTGGCCTCGGTGCACTACGACTGCGCTTAGATGGGTTATTGGGGGACAGACGAAGGACGGCGGAGCTTGTACGCCTTGAACGGTTTCCCCCGCTCCTTGACGCCGCCCACACTGCTCGCAGGTCTGTCCTTTCGCCGCTCCCTCAGACTGCCTTCCATCCTTACTCACTGTAGCGCTCAGAATGAAGCTTTTCGGGATGACGACGACTGCGCGCAGCCCCGCGCGCGTTCTTCCGTCCACGGCTGACTCCCTTACAGCCCGCGTCTGCGGGCTACGGTTCTACGCCCTCAACGCAGCACGCGCATCGCCATCTGGGTGTGTTCTGCACCCGGCTCCCGCCGTAGCCGACACCCCGGACATCCCGGCCCACGCCCCGCGTCAAGGTATCGGTCTCCGCCCGCCACCCTCGTCTGCGCTATCCCCTCGCTTTCGTACTTCCGCCTCCAGCGGAATCGCGTACATAATATCGAGCGAGTCAATCGCCGGATAGACTCGCGAGAGATAGCGCCCTCATCGAGGCCTTCCTCGAAATTGCAGTAAGATTCCCTCCGCGAAATCAGCGCGAGGACACCGGTTGAGATGCCAGCTCTTCGAGCGCGCGGTTTTCGCGTAGCGTGTAATTCAAGTGATATGAGACACATCGAGGAGACGGCAACAGCAGGAGGCGTCGAGTATGATCAGAATGGGGTGTTCGCGCACTGCGATCCGCGTTCAAACGCGAAACGAAACAAGAACAGCGGATGAGATCAGCGCTGCGGTGGTACGGTGAGCAGAGCGGAGCGTGCGTCCGGTAGACAGCGATTCACAGCGAGCCGAGCATGAGCGGGTCAGCTGTCCGCGCACCATACAGGAAGTGGTTCGACCGCGATTACGGAGATGGAGCAACGGGCGGGGGACCATGTGAGAGCTCACCAGCTTGAGTAGGAACCGCGGAAGGCAAGATGCGGATCACCGGCCCGGACACGTGGCACCTCTTTTTCTTCTTACCACCACACCGCAATTTCTTCTGCGTCGCGATTTCTACTGGCTGGAAGACTTGCCGCGTCTGGACTGCGCATTCGGCGGACGTTTACTACCCTCCCAGTATCCCTATCGACCGTACTTGTGGCTCAGAAGCCATGGCTCGCGACGCGGCGCGAGATCGCGTACCGTCGCGTACACGGCAAATCTCGCTCTGCGGGGCTGGGCCAGCTGCCCAGCTCACCTGTGTGCGCTAACCCCCGGCTCCGAGCTCTTTTCTTACCCTCCTCTTTCGTGATCAACTGCTTCGACCCACGATTATACTCGCGTTGCGCAGTCCCGCTGCGCTACCTTCTCGAACGCGTTCGAGATTTTCAGACGTGCGGGGAGCCCAAGGTGTGTCGCGCACTCCCAATCCTTGGCTCAGTCTGATATCGGGTCCATTTAGAGCAGGATGGCTTCCTGGGTGTTCCCTACCTCCATCGTCGACGCGTAAATCGTCCAAGAATTTTAGGTGTTACCGGCGCTCATCCGGCACTCCGATGCGCCCCAGAGATCGCAGATTGTCAGTGCACTTCGCCATATTGAGGGATAGGGCTCCAACACGGCGAGAAGCGTGTGCAGTCTGTTCGCAACCTGCCTGCGGCTTGGACTGAATCTCTGTCAGGATAGTCCACGCCTCCCATCGGCTTGATACGTCGTCTCGATCGTCGCTTTCGCTCTTCCCGTTGGTGCGTTCAAGCTCTTCTAAAGCTCGGCAGGCTGGCGCTCATCTCGACTCGCGCAGACTCTGACAATCAATTAGCCGACCGCTGGGTCGACGCCATCGGCTGACCCCCACTCGTACACTGCTGCGCGCAGAAAATGCCCTTGCCTCACCATCTTGCACCCCGAGCGCCGAGCTTGCAACTCATGCCCGCTCAATCTCCAGTGACACGCTGCTCTCCCGCGTTGTATCCAGAGTGCGTCCTCGCGCTGTATCTGCGTGTGCATCACGCTTATGCGCACGCTCAGGCCCAGGCACGCTGTGTTATCAGACGCTTTTTCGAACACAACGCGTTCGATACTCACGCGCTCAAGCCGTCGGGCGCCCAATCTTTCTTGCCGACGGATGCGACACCATACCGCGCCAACCTCCGAACGTGGTCGTTTTCAGACTCGCGCCTGCGCATCGATGCTTCAAAGGTTAGTGAGATCTTGCTCATTTCCAGTGATGAGCTGTTTAAGACCTTCGCCCCCAGGCCTCCTTGCGCACTCTGTTCTTCGCCCTGCCGCAGAGTTCACGGATGCTGCGTAACCTTGGGGCGACGATCCTTGCTGGACCTCGTCTCTGCGCTCGCTTGCTCATGCGGACCGATACATGGGACATCGCGCCTCAAAGCGCTTGCAGCGTCATTCCAAAGATGCCCTCCTGAGGGCCTTCGGTGGGTACGTCGCCAGGTTCCGTTCCGTCGCACCGTCTTCATCTCATTCAAAAGTCTCCAGACAGCTCTGTCGACCCTTGTATGTCGGCTGACGCTCCATTGCGCTCGGACGAGTTAGTGTTTGGCCAGCGGGTACGACGCCGACGTGCGGCTCCCTTCATGGCTACTGACTCATATCTTCTTGCAGTTCCCTCCATCCGCGCCTTTCCTGCACGCAGACACCTCAACATCAGATGCTTGGTGCCTCCGACGCAGCTCTCTCGCCTCGAACGCCCTTCGTACCTCTTTCCCGCAGAGCCACTCTCGCGCTGCATCTGCGCCACGCCCGCCACTCAGGGGAATCCATTTTTTCGGCGCTGCGCGGCTGGAATAGCTCCAGCTTTGCTGGTCATTAGTTCGGATGTTAACTGTACATCCCTCATTCTCTCTCTCCACAAACTGATTGATATTACGCTCTAGTATCTTCGATTAGCGCGCCTTTTTGCAGAGAACGCCACTCGCGACTCTTGAACTACCACATGTCCTGCGTAAGGCGTTCTTTACGAAACGCTGCGCGTTCAGCGGCGAAAACCTTTTGGCGCTGCACGGAGGATATCGTTCCACCTCATCACTGGCCGCGTGTATACGGAGCGGTTTTCCCCCATCGTTTGCTTTGCGCTTTGCTTATGCTCTTCTGAAGCTGATTGGACATCCCTTAGGCGTTTCTTTCTGCGCTGTGCCTGCTCCCCTTCGCTCGCTCGCTCGTTTGGTCTTTTCCTGGGGGCGATCTGGTTTCTGTCTCGTAGTCCATGTCGTACCTTGGTGAAATGGATTATCATTCGCGCCTCCTTCTTTCTACCTGGATCCTCTCTGTTTCTGAAGCCTTCGAAATCCCTTTCTCGAGTCGTCTGAGCGCAGGAGCACCCCTGAAACACTGCCGGTTGGGGCAAGTTATTTTTGCAGCCTTCTCCCGGACTCGTGGTGATTCCGCGCCAACATAGCGACGTCTCTTGCTTTCCGCCCTCATCTACTCTGCTTTCGATGCGCTCGTTCTCCGCTGCTGCTCTCCAACTCGTCGTCCGGACACTCGCTGGGGGGCCAGTAGAACTCTCGATTCTCGGCGGCTCGCGGGCTTGTGGCGAAAAATTGCAGCACCTTTCATTAAGGGTCTTTGTCGCTATCTCCTTGATCCTCTTGCTCACTCACTCGGCGTCTAAATGCCCGATCAAAGGTGCTTCGGCTAACCTGCGCTTTGACCGAATGCTGCTTTTGTGCTTATCCTATCCTTCTTGTATTGTCTGCGCATGGCATACTCCTTGCTATACCCTACCGGGTGCTTCTGCGTCGATCACAGCGTCAAGCAGTTCTTTCTCCGCCGTCTGCGGGCCTCAACTGAATCGCTCGTGCCCGGGAACTCCCGCGCGCGGTATTCTCGCTAACTCGTACCCGAAATCAAGGCTCAAGGTTGTATGGGCTCCGCTGTTCAGTCTTTGTCGCTGATTCTCAGGGTGCCCACTAGCGAAGAGCGCTGACGCAAGATCTGATCGAGCTAGACTAGTCGGTGATGTACGACCTGACGAACATAACGAGGATGATGCGCTCATGGCCGAGTCCCCCGTCTCTTTGGCTTAGCTTCCACCATCTATAATTTGAGTACATTATGTAGCTCCGGATTCCACCCGCCGTCCGAAGGATTGCGCTG